>JAGDQP010001602.1:0-118969 GCA_022664845.1 Lepisma saccharinum
AATAGGGACAAGGGCTTCTATGAGAGAGGCATCATGATATTACCTTCCAAATGGCAACACGTTATCGAACAAAACGGCGCATATGTGACCTAAATCGGATCATTCTAACTATGTTAAGTCAAGCCTTCAATGTCATGCAAAAATAATGGATTACTTTTTACTACACCAGATATCTTGAGCAAGTTAGTCCAGTCGTTGAGGGAAGGATTCAAGATAAAGAACACGTTAGCCATGAATGTGCCGGCAACATTGATAGGAAAGGTGTCGCATTTTCCAAAAGGAGGAAGATGGGGTTTTCGATTTTGTTCCAAGTGTTTCACAAGATGGTCTCTTAATCCAGTTTTTCGGGATGGCTGGGAAAAGTGTTGAAGCCCTTTTTAGCTTTAGTTGTAGAGCATAATCATGTGATAGAGAACATGTTTATAAAGTACAACACTGCTGTTCCGTCTTGTGTAGCAGTTGAATTGAAGGACTGTTCAGTGCGGCCAGAAGTGCTTTTCACTACAGAAGAGGACAGTTGCCAGATGAAATGTTTGAAAATCTCTTGTTAATGGAATTCAATTCAAAGAACCAGTAAACATTCACTGTCTTCGAAAGAAATAAAATTACAGTATCCCACATCGTATTCCTTTGTGTTTCATCCGTCTTTGATATCTAATTGAGTTTAGTCATGATTTCATTGCTAGTATTTATTTATTGATATTAGTTTTATCACTAATAGAAATATTGTATGCAGCACTTCTGTGTCATTGTTTATTTTATATTTGCTTTCGTTAAAGAAACCAAGTCAAGTGTTGTTGAAGTATCGAAATACTTGTAACGAGTATCGATATCTAAATGCTTTTTTTTTCTTGGAGTATCGGTGTCCATGTATCATATATAGTACTTTTAGGCAGTATCTTTTCCATATCTGGTGTTTCACCATACATTCGAAAATTAGGTTACTTTTCTGTAACACCGGTGTTACGTTAAAATTTAACTCAGCTACGGTAATACAGAATAAATTTTTTACATAGGTTTTGATATGTCAGTGTTCGTCAGGGAAGGAATGGAAAACATATTCGCATCAACCTTATTTCAAGGTAACATACCAGCGTTCTTGTCGTGTGACTGAGGAAGATCTTAGATATACAGCTCCGGGGATTAACTCCGGCGCCTAACGATCGAGTTGAGTACGTTGTGCCGCTGATTCGCCACTCTCTATAAGGGGAAAGGAGATTTATTTAGTTGTATACTCTGTGAAACCTACTGGCAGGTTTTTAAGTACGAAGCAGACATTTTGTCTTAAAGTAGATCTTTTATATTCGAAAAAAAAAAAAATACTTATGCGTATTTGTATTTGTAACTTGTATTGTAGAGGCTGTCCCCGAAAGACCTCCCTATTTTCATATGGTTGTTATCTGGTTGATATACACAAGCAAGTCAACACTACAACCCAAACGATCTCGTAAATATCAGCATATCCCACAAGTAATGTCGTATTTTTGCACCGTGAGGAAAAGGACGATAACTAACCTGGAACACTACCGTTAGTCAGGAAAATAGTCTCCATCGGAGTCTACATCATTCTGCCACCTGTCAACTAGCTGTAGAATCCTCCGCTGAAAGAAATCGTCGGGTTTGGAGGCAAAGAACTGGGTCGCACGTCATCCTCATTTTGCAGTGTTTTCCCTGAAAGGTGGTTTTGCAGGCAACGAAAAAGACAGTAGTCTGTTGGTGCAAGATCTGGTAAAAACACCGGGTGAGGGAATTTCGCGCAGCCACATTCCTCGATCTTAGCACTGCGCTTTACCACCGTGGATGAGCATCCCTTGCGAGACGTTTCTCCAACAATGCAGTCCGTAGGCGTTCAAGCTGCTGACAGTAGACATCTGCATTGATGGGCTGGTTACGTAGCAAGAGCTAAATATGGATTATCGTACCAAACATTCAACATCACTTTGCAGAGGTGGAGATCCTGTTTCGGCACAGTTCATGCTTCCCCCTCCTCTCTAGGTACCCACTGCCGTTTGTGTATAATGTTATGGTAGAGGACCAACTTTTCATCACGGCATTGATGTTTCGTGCCGCTGCACTGGCTGGATATCCCTGGTGAAATTCATACAGCATGACATGACGAATGTGGTCCTCCGACACTGTCATGATCAAACACAAGCCACACTTCCAAAACGTGGAGTAGCCCGTTCACGTTCTACACACCGCTGCACAATTAATATGACTCAGCTATGACACATGCCTACTTCACTATTCACTCGTCAGATGGCATCATTGCAGCGGTCATCGCACATACGTTATTAGTTATTACTTATGGGATAAGCTGATACACGCAATTTGAATACTGAGACATTAATATTATTACTCGAGAGAACACAATATTACGGTTAGAAGAGGTTACAGAGGAGCCACTAGTGGTTATTAACAGAACGCATGGGTGCAGTCCATAAATTCCGAACTTAGTAATAAAGCCATGAACACATCAATCTGTCAGTATTTTAAATGGCATGTCATTGTGATTGCTTTGGTTGACTTGCTTGTGTATCTCATAACCCTATAATAACCATATGAAAATAAGGAGTTTTTTTTTAACACACTGTAGAAGTACCGGTATGTTTAGAAATTCCTTGACTGTAAAGCTAGATTGTAAAGTGGTTTCCAAGTGGAGGGTTTTGTCCATGAGGCTCTTGAACTTTATCCAATCCAACCTTCAGTGTTGTCAATAGAGGCGAAAACTTGCAACGTGGTGTGTGAATACATGCATGAGATTCGCTGTGAATAATATACTGGGACGGGCGTAAGCCATAGTGCTCTTACTGCCCATACGATTCATTTTATCTTATCGCTGTGAATAAAACGCGTCTCCTTTGAAAACTCGTGTAGCTGGTTAGCTGTCGTTTCTCATGTTAATATTACGTAGTATTCCCCTTGAGTGTTTTGTCTGCGGTGGTTCTCAAGCTTTAGTTCGTTTGAAACCTGAGTGAGTTATGTCGTAGTCATATGCGAGCACAATTTTCAATAAATTGATCTAGAGATCGAGAAAAAGGGACTTAATTGCTCTATCCCACATAGCAATTTTGACCTAACTCAAAAGTGAATCATGCTTACTTTCAGAAGTGGGACAACGTATTGAGAGCTTAGCATATCAAGCCAAGAAGGTTTGAACAAGGTTGAATCTAGCAGTCTAGTTTACAAGAATCGAGGTTAAAATAGCCTTGACAGGACAAGAAAGTTCTTTTTTAAAGGAAAAATACAAACGTTGCCCGGGGTGGGAACCGAACCGATGTCCATTAGCGCACCAATCTGATGCTGTAGTCACCAGACCACGGAATCTCACGCGCTAGCTCGCTTTCCAAGTGTTATTTATTTATTTATACTTAGTCCATGAGATCGAAAGAGACGGCTGTACCTGTAGAAAAAGGGTGGGCATTTGGCGTAGATTAGCCTATGGCGAAAGAGTCCTGGTACGTGATGGCTCTTCATCGCACTAAGACAACGACTAAAGTGCAACGAAACAAAGTTAAAATAAGTAACAAATTTGAAAGCGTCCTTCCACAACTGCTCGTTCCAACTGAAATACGTTACTTATAACAACCAAGCCACTTACGTTGTTCCAACAAGTTTCTCTATGCTTGTTTACTAAGTTCAACACAATCTCAAGTTAGACAAACTCAAAACAAGAGACTGGCAACCTTGTTGCAAGCTGGCATGCTATCTGGGATTATACCAACCTAGCATTCACAACTGATGGATATGAGAGGAATGTGGTAAAAACTGGATGATAGAGTTAGGAACGAACTAGATCTTTGAAACGATGCTTTAAAATCGTCCATTTCAACAAATTCAACTCGACACCTGGGTTATTCACCTTAAGTCTCAATTTTAAACATGGCCAAATCTCTGCGAAAATTAAAAGTTATGAAAATTGCTCTCTGTTATTGAACTTAATGGAGGTTCTTTTGTTTAAGGAAGACAAAGGAGAGTAATTAAAAATTTTAATTAACGTAGTGTCAAAGCACTCAGATTGAGCTTGGAAGTTGTTCAGTCTTTTGTGAAATGGGCATTTATTGCGTTCTAGTTACCGTTTTGAAACTTAATCATTCGTCTATTAATTCTTGCGTGTAACTGATTGTGCTAATAGGCGGGTCATTGCACTCTTTGGAAGGTAGTAAGTTAATGAACTTCTACGTATCGTTTATTATGTCTCGAAATATCAAGAACTTAAATTATCAGCTCTTGTGTTACGTGATGTTATATAACCGAGAAGAGAACCACGCAAAGATTAAATTTAGTTGTCACGTGTATTATATGTCATATTGAAACCTTTTAAATGCTGGTTACAAAAATGTAGGCAATGTCGTCAAAGGAACTATCGAAAATATGTACTTTCAGTGATATGAGCATTCAAAGTGTGAACAAGAAATAATTTTGTAAAACCACTATTTTTTTTTATGTGAAAATCTATTTTAAAATTGTAAAAGAAACTGGTTGGTTTGGCGAAAGGAAAACCAACTTGTAGTGGTTGGAGATGGATGGCGTAAAGAAAATATTTCTTTCTTGCCAAGACGAGAAACAGGTTCGGTTTCAGTGGTGAAAATGTAGAAATGGTTTTGAAACCAGACCGCATTTAAGGTTAATGTAAAGCAAAGATCTCCAACAAAAGATGACAGCTTTATCACCGTATATGTCTAATATATTTTTATCATTGCACGATATTTCAATGCTGCTCCTATAAATTCAACCCTATACAGTTCAGATTTTCAGGGAAGAAAGTTCATAACCAATTCAAGAGTTCTGTCCGTGCTGATTTTTTATTTTCTTTCTTGTTCACTGTTGAAATCGCATCATTGTTGTTCCCAATGATTATGATCGATGTAAGGCGTGATATTTTCATGTGTTCTTCAACTGAATGGAGGGTCGACGCAGGTACGTTTTCATTTCTTCTAGCAGTTGCCCGAAATTATTCTTTCCTCCTTTCTGTTTAACAACAACCGGCTGTTTCGCATCAGGTAAAGAAGCATCAGACACTCACCTGTAAATATTCAACTTTGTAGTAATAGATCATATTCGTCCTTGATTTTTTTTAATTTAAGGCCTTTTGGCATCTTTGGCTCAGGTAGAGGATGCGGAAGGTATCGGCCAGGGCCTTAAGGTATCATCCCGGTATTCACCTGATGAAATTTATGGGAAACGCTAGAAAACTTCAGTTAGGATTGTCGGCCGCGGTGTTCGAACCCGCGTACTTACCCATTGCCGCTCCGAAGTCCGCGACGTTACTGAAATACCACTTTGAAATGATCTTGCGTTCCTGGAACGATATCTATGTCACGGCCATTTTGTTTCACTGTCCTTCCAGTCATGTGTTGATGCTAGTATTCATGTGAATAACGACAGCTTTTGAGAGACCATCTTACAACATAATGCTACTGTAATTCGATCCAACTTCGAAAACGGTCCATAGATGACATCCAGGGACGTATTTATGGGTGGATCCGGCGGAAGGCGTGGACCTCTCCCGAAATCATATTCTAAATTCGTGTCTAAATATCTGTTAAAGCTTCTGTGTATTCATTTTTTTTTTTTTTTTTTGACGGAATCCATGTTTTACATCTCTAGATCGGATAGGTAAGATAAAAACTAGAAACTTATAGCGTAATCTGAAGAAAAATATATAATTAGGGATGGTAAGATAACAATGTAAATTTGTGGATCCCTTCATTATGATAGTGATAATATTAACTCCGTTAAAATCGGTTCGGCCAGGTAACCTTATACAAACGTATTTTTCAATATATCGCACGTTTGTAAGAAAAGTGGTACAACTCAGAATTTTCCAATTTTCGTTTGTTTTCTTTTTGGCTCAAAAGCATTAGAGAACCATTCTCTTTCTTTGTAAAAATAAATAAATAAAAAATGCAAAAATTCTATCTCCAGGTGGCCGGTAGATAGCATAAGTGTTTGACGATTTCCCATAAGATCCTTAAGTAAGACGTCACTTCTTCTCCTGTAAAATTATACTTTTTTGAGTTGTGACACTTTTCTTGTAAACGTTCGATATGACATCACTACGAAGGCAGATCAGCATTCGTCATACACTTTTTCTGACAATGGAAACCCTGAACTTTTCACAGTATTCTTTACCGTTTGGGATCAGCAAACATACAACCTTCTGGAGGAAGCAGCTGTCACTGTGCAGTTCCCGATTCCTGTGATCCATTCATTTAAGATTGATTTACATCAAAATTACACGATGTAAAGAATATGTTCTAAGATTATCAGCTAAATCTGAAGTTTGCTCTTTGGTGAAATGAAGTTTATTTCCTTTCAAAGCTAAAACATCATCTCCAGTTTGATGTAGTGCTTACTTTTGGCTAGATCCAAATATATCCGTGCATTTTGGAAAGACATTTACATATGGGGAGGAGGGTTCGCGCCGTTGCTATGATTAAATCTTGACAATGTGCTTATTGATTTTGATGAAGTGGGATTAATCTACTCTTTCCGGGTATGAGAATGTTCTTACATAAATGTCGACTTCCAGAAAATTACTTTACGGGTACCCCACCATCACTACCACGCTGCTGTTACGATTTTATCATCGCACATCGTACTTTGGCATACGAAAGAAATGAGATGAATATAGGTTTTGGGTGCTAGAAAAATTTGCTCTATGCCGTTCCCCCAGCAAGGTAAGGTTCATACAGTGCTGACTTCAGCTAGCTTCATCACTTCCAAACATTTCGCTGCGAATTTGGAAATTCATTGGGATGGGAGAGAACTTGCTTCGCACTTCACTTCTGTGATTTCGTGTTGAATTATTTGGATAAATCTACCGTTTTCGAGTTGACTTCGGAAAAAAGCATTGACTTCGGAATAACTTTTTTTTTAAGGAACGGGGACACTCCTAGATCATTACACATCCTAGTTCCCGTGGTGAACTTAAGAAATGCAGTAAATGTATTGTACCTTCTTCGGGTACGAGGAAGACTGCGGGGGCGCCACCGCCTTCCTTGGGCAACTTTCGGGACCTCTCAGATATTAATCGTTTAACAGCGGTTTGGCTACAAAACTCTCCTTCTTTTTAACTCCATAGGACAACCCGATATCTCGACTCTCCCTTTCCCAGCCCGTCCTCAAGGAACTTTGACTGCAACGTGAAGAAAGTTGAGTCATTTCCCAACCACCCTGTCAGTAGTCTTTCTTTCTTGTACACATTTTCTTTTGCCATTTTCATGTAATATCAATTTATTTATTTATTTATTTTACACAAAGTGATTTCATGAAAGAATTAGTTTTTCTCTCAATCTTCGAACGCTTATATCTCAGACAGTTTGTTCTTTTCCGATTTTGGTTTCAGACTTGTAATAAATAACATTAAAAGACTAACATTAACTATATTAGTTAAATTCTGTTCAAAAACAGATTTGTGTGCCAATTGTCTCCATAGTGGCCAATAAATATAGGATAGCCCGGGTTTATTTCGATCAAGAGGCTATATCGATCAGAAGGAGATAAAAAGGGCAATACCGTTTGTGCCCCCACCCCCACCCCCTTCCCTAACACACACACGGTAGTTCAATTGATCATCGTAGCCTGCGATGAATCGATAAAGTGAGGGCTTGGGAAAAAATCTCTCAAAGCATCATTGTTAAAATCCCCCTACCTCTGATCGAAATAGATCCGGGCTAACCCACAATATATTTCACTTAATGAGAATGCTCTGTAATCTTGCAATTTGATCTCAACAACCTTCTGGGCCTATTAACAGGATTTTACGTAGCATAAAAGAAAAGACAATTAAGGAAAGGCAGTGAGCTTTGTCATTATTATTAAAATTATGTTTAACAGTTGTAACAAGATAGATTTCCTAACCGTAATCCTAAATATAGTATAGGAAAGAATCTTATCTTGTGAATAGGTTTAGAATGCAGAAATCAAAGAATCGATTCTGTGAAGACAGGATTGTTTTAGTTCCCTTTCTGCATTACATAATAGTAATATCTTAAATCTTCAGTGTAGTTTCTTCCATGTTCGTGTTTTATCTGTAAAGTCAAGTTTACGGTTCCCATCATTGTCAAAGGTTTCTACACTTCGATCGACAGTTTTCGCAGTTTGTTAAACAATATCCTCGTTCTCATTATCGCCAGAGCACTGCAAAGTTTCATGGACGGACAGAAGATGTTCATAAGTTGTGCAACAACGGCGTAGTGGGAATGTTACTTTCTGAACGCTCGACATTCTCCATATGCAGTTTGTAAACCACTGGATTAACGATAATCGGAATTATATTATTTTTATAATTCAAGTGTTTAAATCTTTATAAATATTGGGATTTATTTTTTTTAAACTATAATTTTAAAAATTGTAATGAATAAGGAAACATTTTACTTTTTTAAATTTCTGTAGTAAACTTAGAAATTATTGAAATGTATTTGAATATATATTTAAAAAAAATGTCTCACATGATCTACATTTGACACCAGTGTCGATGACATTCACCTTTGACATTGAAAGGGACATGGCGAGGAAACAGCTATGATTCTTATTAAACAATCTTGAGTAACATGATTTTAAGCACACTGCATGACAGAATTTATTAAACAATGGAATATAGCCTAATAATAATAATTTGAATGAAATGTTATTAACGTGCTATGAACAGTCTATGCTATGGTCTATACAGCACAGAATTTAAAATAGTGTTAATTCAATTACAATTTAGTTCAATAAAAATACGGAGAACAGATGCTGAGAATATAATTTTGAACCTTAATATACATATTGAATTAGCTTAATAATAATAAATGTTACACTGTAGAAGTTGGCGCGTGGTCATGGACTTCCATAAAAAATGCTCCATCTCTGTTCTATGTACGTTTCTCCTGTTCTCAAAATTGTAGATTTATAGTATATTCATATTAGTCACAACACGGGAATTCATAAGGCTGTAGAAGGAGAAATGGGGATGAAACGAGCAAACCAAATCAGTATGAGAACTGTAACATGTGAATCGAAGGTTTAGCAAGGAGACGACGACCAGATGCAAAGCATACGATTCTGAAATAGTTCCCTTGGGACCGATATCCGTTTAGTATTCCTAGGATGATGTCAGAAGTCTTGGACAAGGAACAAGTTGTTAACGTAATCATTAGTTCAAGTAACGTGTATTGGAAAAAAAAATAGCATATGCGGTTATCTGCATACACTATAAGATAGAAATCTTGCATTTGAAATCAGCGCTGAGTTCAAAAAGCACCAGCATGTCATGTTACTAATCAAACAATTTTAAAGTAACGTAAGTTTTAATTATTGATAAATTTTATTCCTTTCTCGGTAATTTTACCGCCAGTAAATTGTGATATGTTAATAGAAATCATCTGGTTTCGTCTTCTGTTTGGAAGTCAGTTTAAAGTGTCAATCATGCACTGTTGCCAAAGCGGAAGGCTTTCTAGCGCGTAATAAAAATACGATCAAACTCTTTCTTCACTCTCGTTTCTGCTGCTTTCGGCAACGTTGCAGTATTCAGCTACTGTGGCAAGGAGACAGTCCTTATCGATTATTACTGAGGATGATGTCAACACAGTTTCTCTGTAGGCGAACAGACATTCCTTATTACTCAAACTATAGGGCGTAATAAATTGTGAAACATGCGCTAAGGAGTTCCTATCATCAACACAGTTGAAATTATAACATTCTAATACATGTTATTTGTTTATTTAGACCCCTTTAAATAATGCGTGTGTTCTTCGTAGATTATAAAAAGGAGCCAAAAGTGGTTCTGTCGGATTTTCGTGATCATCAACTGCAAGCGTTCCTGATAAACAGTGAACACAGATAACGCGTCACTCTGTTGTTGTCGGGAGTGTAGACCTGTTCAATTTATAGTTCTCGTTTCTGTCAGTTCAGTGTGTGCCTTCAGAGAAGCTATCTCAAATATGGCTCCCCAGAAGAAAGTTATCTCGGCGTGTATGTTGTCTGTGTTTATGCCAGTGCAGCAGTATGGAAAGTAGTCCACGCCTTCGGTACTGATTTTGAATTTTCTTTCAGGCCTTTGGGCAACTTTGGCTCAGCTCGTCGGTACTGATGTGAGTGGATCAACAGCCATATAGGTGGTACAGAAAATTACAATGCTTATGAATCCGTGCAGAACGTACCACGATCAGAAAGCCATGGGAAATGAGGCTCTACTAGCGTCGGTTGAAGCGGACAACGGGCAGACATGTGAGGAAGTGGACAATTCAAGATATTGCAGAAACCATTCCTTTGCACAGTCACCTGAGGAAAACGTATAAATTGTTTCACTGGGTCTACCATGTTTTCACGCTGGCTCAAAAGGATGCATAAGTGATGCCTGTTTGTCCTCACGAAGCCCAGTAGAACAAAAACGTTGAAAATACGTGGATTAAACGTTAGTACCGAAACGTTATGTTAGCGTTGTAAATGTACTGAAATGTCCGCCTGTTCAACGGTTTATTCGACGTTGAATAATGGTTGAGAAGAAACAATGAAGAAACGGGTTTAGTTAGCCAAAACAAAGCATGAATGCTGTCTATTGGTATACACACATTTAGTTTCATTTTATCCGTTGCTTTCATCACGATATACGGTGTCTAGCAGCTGCTGTGGGGTTCGAACACAGGAACGTTCTGTATTTCTCGTTAGTAACTCGACGCGTTGACCGCTTATCCTAAAATCCACCTGGAGAGGTCACTACTCTTTTACTGTATCGTTGAAATTAAATGTTCTTTGAAATATAGCTTTAAATTCAACCTGTTTCCAACATGCAAATGAAAACATGAAAAATATAGTTATTTTCATTGTATTTGCTTTAATTATAATGTCTAAGCAGTTAAATTAGAAATACACGTGTGAAACAAAATCTAGGACATAGTATGAATGTTAGTTGAAAGTCCGTCACATTAGCGTCGTTTCAACGGAATTCTAACTTCGTTGAAATATGGTTTAAAAGTCAATCTTTTTCAAAGTGCGCATGAGAACACCAAAGTTAGTTTGTGTCATTAAATTCGTTTTTATTTATATTTTTGACATAACATTAGTAAGAAATGTATTAAACAAAATGTATTATACCATATTTTAAAATAACATATTGAATACACGTTGTATTAAAGTCTTATCAACGCAGTGACGTCTTTGTTGAAATATGATTTAAAAATAATCGTATTTTGCAACCGATAGCAACGAAGTGAACCTAAAATCAACGTTGAAAACACGTAAGTATGTGTTTGCTGTCCCCAAACAACCCAACTGCCGCTGAATTCGAAGAAAGTTTCGCGCGGAGTATCGTGCATCGTGAACTGCTGCCAGGTGGCAAAACAAATAGTGCTCCTGTGCTCTGAACAATTGGAGTATGTTCATACATACAAAGAAAAACTAAGAAATTTAATTTAATTTATGGTATTTAGGAATCTTCGGCTCCGGTCGGAATAGGGTATTGGGAGGAATGTAGGGAGGAGGTCGGCAAGGCCTGTTTCGAAGGTACCATCAGAGCATTAGCCTGGTATGACAGGAAAGAACCTGAAGAACCTTAGTCAGGATGGCCTACCGCTGGACGCGAACCCAAGACCTT
The DNA here is from genome assembly GCA_022664845.1 of Lepisma saccharinum. Classification (NCBI taxonomy): domain Eukaryota; kingdom Metazoa; phylum Arthropoda; class Insecta; order Zygentoma; family Lepismatidae; genus Lepisma; species Lepisma saccharinum. Next base: position 11,582 of record JAGDQP010001602.1, read on the forward strand.
CCGAATGCAAAGCCAACGTTCTACCAACTGAGCTACGGCCAGTTGGTTTGAAAGTAATGAGCCTTCACTTGTGAATCTCAGTTGTGTTGTTTTACATGACAACGCAAAAGCACATGTAACTGAGGTGACTCGTAATACTATTTTTCGCTTTGGTTGGGAAACTGGTGCACTCACCATATTCCCTAGATATCGCATCATCAGACGTTTCATTCATTGGAGTTGCACTTTTGAGTACTACAGTTTCGAACCTTTGATGGTGTAAAAGCTTCATTGAATGGATTCTTTCCTTCTCGTTTGAAGGAGTTATATCACAATAGAGTTCATGGGCTTCCATCTCGTTACCGGAAAATCTTCGATGGCGACGATGACTATTTTTGCAGGTCATTTTCATGAATGTGCGGCGTTTGGAAGTGTTGAGTCTAATTTCGACACATCTTTTTTGGTTACTTCTATAGTAAGCAAGAATTATTTCTCAAATTCCACCACGAACATTTTGAAATATAGACTTCTAGTGATTTTAGACATCGTTTCATGTGCAAACGTGGAAGCTTTCGTTTCATATGCGGACAATGAAAATGTTTATGTTGGATTCTCGTGTAAAGTTAAATTGTAGGATGCTTTTAATTTCGTTATTAGATATCTCAAACTCAGGTTGGTAACCTATATACTCCCTTTCTTTTTATACTATATCTGAGAAATCAGTGGGAAAGGTAAGTCAGAACTCTTATAGGTACCACTTCGGCATTCACGTGGTGGTACTGAGGTAAACAATGCAAAACTCTTGTCAAGATGGCCAGCGTAAGCAGAGCTATATAAATAATAAATAGATAAAAAGTTTTGAAGTAAATTAATGCGTTATTAACAAATTGTCAAGCTGGCGATCGATCAGGAAAAACCTGGAAAACTGGAATAGTCAGGGAGTTGGTTTCGAGATCCCGGATCCAAAACTAGGGTAGAGAAAAATCATCAGTATACTCTGAATTCAGAAAACGACTTCTTTTAAGTGAAAATGTAATTAAAGTACTAGCAATTTTGTGGGTATTGCTAGGTGTAATTGCACACAAAGCTGCACGGGCGGTGGCCTGTACTTGAAACAGTGTTTCCTCACAGTAAGATAACACTGTAAAAAGTAAAAATGCAGTTGAATCATTATAAAATATACTGTTATGTTGATTTGGCTCCGTATTTCGAACAAGATAATCTGAAAACATATCGTGATTGTGACCATTGATTAGTCCGTTTATAAGGTATCCCAAAAGCAGCAAATGGATGTGAATATCAGCCGGAAGCAAGGTTTTCTACATACCGACTTTCAAATATTTAAATTCTTGGACTATACGAAAGCATGCAGTGGATCTGTTGTCTGCATTTGGAAAGCCTTCAAAGGGATAAATATGCAGATGATACTCCATATGTCAGTAGATTGGCCGAATGTTGATTATAATGTTGTAAATGTCTTAAAGTCCTCCCTCAAAGCAAGTGTGCAGATGATAGTTGTTTTATGTATTGGAAACTGTGGCTTATAAGCTGTAAATTTTGTATTCAAGGTTGGAATTTTATCAATAAATACAATCAAGTTTGTAAGGACTTTGTACAATCTCTCTCTGAGAATTCCTTAAAGACGGACAGAATGTACTCAATATTGTGCATTGATCTAGTTTCCATAGAATTCTGTGCCGTTCGTTAGCTTCAAAATGTGAATATTGCAGAAAGAGCTACTAATATATTGCATCATGTGAATGGGTGAGTAGGGATAAATCCTGGTACTCCCAGCTTCAGGTGTTTTGCAGAAGCTGTAATTTTATAAGACAGTTGCCAGTGAACTGGGCCCTTTTTGTATAACTATTATTCTTACATTGAGTTTGCACCACAAGATGGGATGATAAGAAACTAGTCTGTAAATGCTGTAGACAGGCTACCTTTTCATAAAGAATGTAATACATCCTTCCAGAAGTTAACAAGAGTTTGATGAAACGTTCTCCACCCATGGAGCAGCATCAAGCCTTGATCCACGAGTACCAGTGAACTCTGCAGAAGAGGACGGGAAAAGAAGGGGGACATGTCCAGGAAAGGTGATTTCTTCTAATACGGATTTCAAAGTCTAACTGTCCCATTTACTCCCATGTATTTAATATCCTTAAAGCTGCTAGAACTTGTGGATTATTTGCGCTTTCGGACTGAAACTTTCTTAGTGGTTAGCTTTCATTGTGTAGTACATATATAAAAGAAGAATACCGCTTTCTTTCCCTGGACTCTTCAAAGTGTGTTCTGCATGCACTGATAAACCACAATTGGGTCATTGGATCAATTACAGAGAAAGCTTCATGTCAATATCAAGAGAAAGTTTGTTCTATTCGTGTTCTGCAGGAGAGCATGATAAACTTCTCAAGGCGTAACGATAGATCTGATCAACTTTTGAATGACATGTCTCAAGAATCTAGATACTAGATTCGGTCATGTCCTAGGTCATGTCGATTGTTTTAGTATTGTCTCATGTAAGAAAGCTCTCAGTAGCCACAGTTTGACACAAGCCGCAAAGAATGCATTCGTTTCATTAAATGTCCCAAAGGAAGAAAAAGAAATAATCGTGAAGAAGAGGAAGAAATACAAAAGAATAGATAACTGAAATTAAATGTGAAGAATTTGGCAGACAAGAAACTGAAGTTGTTGGAAGACTCATAAAACTGGTCTGAACTTAAGTTGCCTAAAAGCCATAAATTAATTCAAAACTCAATATGAAAGTAGTAGAGATGATTATTGAAAACATGAAGTCTTCAGAGAAAAAATGTAAGAAAATATTTAAAGAATCACCCAAGTGAAATGTTAACAGTTCATTATTTTAAAACTTAAACTGAAAATGTGATGGTGTTTTTAGCAAAGGCTTTAATTTTTCATGCGAACTTACATAGTTTCTATGTTTAGAGAAGATAGTGTGCAGTTATTCCAACTAGAGTGTATTTTATGAAACTAATATTGTAAATAAAATGCATTCCCAAGAAGAATTCTCTTCAAAATGTTTAATTATCCTCAGCTCATGAGGCGTGTTAATTACAAATGAATGCTTTTGTTGTTTCACTCAGAACAGCTATAACCTTCAACGTTTGTCAAGAGGGTATGATGATTGATCAAAACGTATCTACAACAAAATAATCAGGAAAAGTTGAACATTTGGTGAGGGAAAACCTGGAAAAGTGAGGAAGTTTTGGAAGCGGCAATTGGGAGCCACCTAACTATGTTAATCATCTATCGTATTTGTTATTATCGTAACCGTTAGAGGATCTGTTCATCAATACTTATTTACAGTATATGTTAGTTTCATCTGCCGTCTGCGTAGTAAATGACTGAGGCCTGCGTATTTGACACTAGCTAGAACTAGTATTATTTGTTATGGGCCGAATATTCACGTTATAGACAATAAACACTTCTTTATGAATTGGAAACTTTTCGAATTTTTAAATCTCCAAATGACTAACAGCATGTTGAGAGTATTATGATCAGAATCCGCATCCCCTTTTTCATAAAGTAAGACATATTTTTTGTGAAAATTTTGAAATCTCGTTTGACATTTACACATTTAAATAAATGTTGGTAGTACTTTGCCTTCTATGGAAGTCCTCCCCTACCCGCGAAATTCATATTTTTTTAAAGCGAAATTAGTACATTTTTTTGCAAAATTATATGCATTTAACGTAAATTTCACACCCAGACAGACCTCGGACCCCCCGAAGGCGCTGTTCTCCCCCCCCTCCCCGAAACCAACTTCTAGGTACGTGCCTGTCTGTTAGATTATACTTTGTGTGTTTTTCACCAGATGGAAGAGAATTAGTCGTTCTCTGCATATAGCACAGAATAATTTGTCAGCTATTTTGTTGAACTTCGTTATTGAATTCTCGCGAGAGAATGGTGTCAGGAGCAGCTGCTGGTCGGGAGAAAAGCTTCTTACGTCTCGGCCTCTCGTGTGATCAATAGCCGTGTCACACTTCACGAGACTTCAACAAAAGACACCATTTGTTGTCCGCTTCGTGGATTTCATTACAAAGTGAACCAAATTATTTTTTTAGTTGAACGGAGCTGAGTCCCTTAATGGAAGCCTTCCACTGGAAGACAAAACATTTGTAAAATATTTGTCTTGTTGTTTTCTGGTTTTTGTAAACCAAACGTCAGATCAGGTGAAGTACATTGAAATAAATGAAGTTGGTGGATGATCTATGATCTTTGTGTTGAGATATGTTGGAAGATACCGTGAAGTTTTTCTCTTTTCGTAGTGTTCTAAATCTTAGACCAGTGGTTCTCAACGGGTATGTGCCGCTTAACTTTTGAGACTGAATTTGCTGGCAAAAGTAATTTTAAAAATTACACTCAATATTTATCTTCAAAATGGAACAAGTCAGTAGGACCGAGTCAGTAGCCTTTCGTGTCAGGTCATATGATTAGGGTGGCCATTTGTCCTGCTTTTGACAGCCATGTCTTGCGTCCGGCTTAGAAGTCAAACCGGATGTTAATTTGTCCTGCTTTTCGTTGCATAATTTAAAATATTTAACTCCCCATCATCCTGATGGTTTCAAGCTAATTGTAAGTTATTTTCAGAATTCGTAAATTTTACTTAAGTTCAGGAGAGTAAATTTTTAGCCGCTAGATTGCTTTCCAGAAATCTAGACTTGGCGGGAAATTCCCTAAATTGGCCTGATTTTTTAATTTTATTCATGGCCTTTAGGCATCTATGACTCAGGCCTGGATAGGGGAGGGGATAGGATTCGGGAAGGCGTCGGCTGGAGTCTGGGTTGAAGGTGCCATCCGACATTTGCCTGGTTTGACTGAGGAAAACCCTCAGTCAGGATGCTCGGCCGGTGGGATCGCACCGAATGCTGCAAGTTGGCTTGATGTTTCCCGAGTTAAGTCTGAACTCCAACTTACAAGGAGAAAGTGGGTGGAACATGTAGGACATTTTTAAACCCTTCCTGCAGAACAAACGTCTACAGAAATATCAACAATAATGGGCAAATATCAACAACAAGATGAATAGTTTAATATAGGTACATTCTATAGAATTTCACTACCAACGTTAAGTTAGTAACTAAACTGAACCAACTTAGCTGATGGTCTTCTAATAGGCTGTTTGGAAACTGGACGTAATCATTACTCTGATTGTTTAATTATTTTTATTATTAGTTTTTTTCTATTTTGTCGATTTGATATTTCAACCTATTCATTGTTTAGCAAGTACAACGAAAAATGTGGTTAATTTAAAAAAAATAACAGTCTCACATCCTCTTGCATTTCAATTTTATTTAGCATGTGAAAGTGCCTGGCTTTTTAACCAACCCCTAATAGCCATTGGCCACCCTACATGATGACTGGCATCTAAGGGAAGCACATGGAAGCAAGGCGTGATCCACTCTTTCGCAGGCGCAGAGCTCCTTGAACTATAAGTAACACCGACAAGCGCTTGTTTCGCAATTCCCAGCTTGCTATAGTGGTTAACGTATCGGGAAGCTGATCCAGAGGTCCCGGGATCGAATCTTGGCGTCGTCACTTTTACATATTTTTTAAAAAAATTATCTTTCTTTTTATGTATATACGCATTAGGAAATTTAATAAAAGTAGTGATTTATTATTAATAATTGCTGTGGCATTACTCGGCCAGACGTTTCTACCAAATATAGGCTACTGAAAGCTAGGATGTATATAAATGAACCAGGGCTTTGGATGCACATCGAGCGAAGCGAGCTGTACAATGGGACACGGTGCGTCCAAAGGGAGCTGGACGGCGTAACCCCCGGTTAGCGGTGCACATACGCAAAAGTGCTGTTAACTTTCTGTTCCACATTGTTTCCATGTGGGCCCTCCGTAGACGCGAGTCATATGATGAACCCGAGAATTCCCGAACTTCACAAGTTGTGTGTGTACATTTTTAAATCGTGGCATATTCAAGAAATTACTTCGAACGGGCGGGTTAGTGGTGGTGGTTTGAGTTAATATTATTATTCCATATGTAGAATTAATAAAATCGAAACTTACTGTGAAGCATTTCTTTTGCTAATCTCAGGGATTTAGTATCTTCGGGGTCCTTTGAGTGAAGTTCAAGTGATTTACCATGTATAATACACGATTCCGAGAGTAGTGCCCCAAGTTCCACCTAGCGAAGGTGTCGGGCGTGCTAGCATATTCTTAAAAGATAACTTATTAAAGCTAAATGATTTATCAAATAAAAGACTGGGAGGAAAAAGAATACCTAATTTATTTAGGTTCATGGAGTATCGGACTCCAGAACTGCATATAGCAGAACCATCAAATTAATATAACATTATGATTTAATTTGATCCAACTTGACAAAACCTAGTATAAGCTTTTACATACATTAGTAGTATAACTAGTAATGACAGGCTAATCAAGAATGTTAATAAGACAAAAACAAATAAACAGAATCACAAAGAACGTTAGTAACAAAAGAAATATAAAATAAGAATTGTTATCCAAAAGAAGTGAAATGAATTTCTCCATAAATAAAAAAAGTTGTCCACTTCGCACTTTTGCGTATTTTGGTGCTGCCATCTGTTGAGCATAAATTCATGAATATTTAAATCATTTTCGTGACTTTAACTAATTAATTACCATATAAAAAAATAAATAACGATAATTCAAATATATAGGAAGCTGCCACAACTGGGTAAATGGATTTTTTTTTTTTTTTTTTTTTTTTTAAGAAAAGAGTATTATTAATGACCAAGTCTTGCACATTTTTGCCAACTCTTACGTTAGTATGTCGCGGAAACGCACTTCAAAGGATTGTGTGCCGCGAACAGGAAAAGCGTGAGAACCATTGCCTGAGATGGACATATGTATACAAGGTGGTTACAGAATGAAGGCAAACTTCGCAGGTGAATCCTGCTACCTAGACAAGAAAGAAAATAGCTTCTCGTACTCATATGTAGAATTCCGTTTGGTTTTCCAGGTATAGGAGTCCCAAATCAACACACAGAAAAATCGATCCATAAATTTTAAGTGAACAGGTCCAGTTAAGGGTTTTCTGGTACCGTGAACAAAACATCTGGTACTACGAACTGGACAAGAGCCAACTTGTATGGTACATGCAGCGAAACACAAATGGTAAAAAGGGTTCTGGTTAGCGCAACTAAACCTAGAGTAGCAGATACTGAACAATATAGTAGCAAGAACTGAACGATGTTTGGTTGAACTCCAACAAAACATGTCTGATGCCAGTTAGTATGTATTATGCAACCTGTTACTAAACATTAACAGTAACAGGCACCAAATGCGTAATCAGGAGAACGTAACTGGGCGGTTATAGTTGCTGCAGTCATACATCCAGTTGAAATATATTCACTGAATGTCTTGGAAAGTGGCAGCCGGTGTGTTTGAGAAATGAAGACTTGTCGTAGAAAATACTGGAAGTGCCATTAACTTGTAAGATGAAAATGGTGTATGTCCACAGTAGGATGTCAAAATCACCACGGGCACTTTCATTAGTTTCAACATCTGATGACAAGGAACTTACAGATGCTGCCATCCTTTAGGTATCGTTTGAATTACTTACAGTAACATATTGGACTTTCCGTGTTTACTACGGTACTTGGGATGGGACATTCAGTATTTTAACATAGAAAAATAAAATTTGATAGTTGTGACACTTTCAGTGTTTTCAACAGGAAGTCTTCATAATGTCGTCGACCCGAACAGTAAACTAAACGTCATTATAATACTCTTGATATGTTTCACTTCTGTGAAATCACGAATCAGTCTTCTTCATTCGTAGCTCTGTTGTAACACAGGATCAATTAATACAGTTTCCAAGTTTCGAATAGTCTACATAAATGTCTTTACTCCAGGAACTGTTTTCGTAACATAACAGGACTAGTAAAATGTCTCACATTTAACAGCAGAAACTGTGGAACAGGGGTAGAGCGCTGGACAATGAACAAGCAAATCTGACGGTCGTGTGTTCGAGCCCCACTCCAGACCTCTATAACGTCTGGTACACTGCTTACTTAACGTATTGTTTCGTTCACAAAATATCTTCAACTAAAAAAGTTCAGTGGGCATTACCTTATGTTTTGCTGTCCCATATGGAACCCCAACATTTGACTGCCTGCAACTGGATGTTCAGTGGAAATTTTTCTTTGTGAACCCCTTGCAATGGTAAACAATACGAAAATGTTGCCGTTAATAAGAAACGATGCATTGCAGTAAAATTTAGTTTTTGTGAGTTGATTTGTATTAATAGTATGTGATGTGTTAGAAACCTGGTATAAAGTTTCTTTTTTCTACAGGTGGCACTACGTCGGGTTATTAGGTGTTTGGTAGATAGTGTTCGAGGAGTGTGGATACAGGATAAGGAGAGTGGGGTAATAGTACGCGGTGGGTAATGACACGCAGCGCTGTGTGGACGAACTGAGATTGATTAACTGAATTTATAGTAACGTCCTAAGTGAGCTACTAAGGACGGGGGCAAAGTGGGCACCGAACCACTTTTCAAGAGCCCCGACGGGAATCGAACTCGTTACCACACACACAGACAAGCGGGCGCGCCATCTCGGCTAACCTGTACTCGTGGACAAACTAAAGCACCGTAAACATTGCCTACTTATAGTGACACGTAGTGGAAAACGAAGTAATTGGGACGTACATGGTTTTATGTACGCCACAAGACACGCCATTGCTCTTTTTCAAGTATATGCAACAGAATGTAACGGAGCACACAGTCATTTTGTGGGGACTTCCTTACTTTGTCGTTGATATAGTGCCTAAAACCTATATCCTCTAAATGCCGAGATGACCATTGGAGAATAATAATAAATGTTAGGTGGACTTTCCTTGACAGCAGCGTACACCTAATTGTATATTTGTTCCCAAAGAACTAGATACGGAAACATATTGCATTCGGACGGGAAGAACATAGCCTATATTTGAGTAATTCCCAAATAGCAACAAATATAAGTGAGTGACATCAGCCTTTTATCACAACACATCATATAAGACCACTAAATACCAAAAAGTTACCTTTGTGCTGTACTACAATAATTAATAAGCAATTCGATCCATTCAATCTAATCCATTTATATCACAGCCTGTACATTATACATCAATACAAAAGTAAACTTAATTCAGGCTCAGAACCAATATGTCGAATCTTCATATTCTATCTCAACAATGTCAACATTTTACATGCTCTATGGTCATTTACCAATATTTTGTTCCAAAACTTTAAATTAAAACAAAACCTAATTATGTTCTTTAAATAGTGCGTTTTACAATATAACAGTCGTTATGTTTGTTTTTGTAAGGACCGTTGCAGATTATAATAGCTACAACAAAGATATTTTCATAATGGCTGCAAATGGAGTAATTGCACGCAGCATATCATCTTAATTTCCCCTCCCCCCCGGGGGGGGGGAGGATTTTAATGATAGGAAAAATTAATAAGCAGATTGTTGATGCGGAAAATCACCCACCTACCCCCAGTATTTCGCACCGTGATTCAGATTGTAGTTAGATCATTTCAAGTTTTCACAAGTCTTGCTTATTTATAATTAAATGAAATGATTACGTCCTTAACGAGATCTTATTTTCGTTTGTACAAAATATCTGAAGACCCAAGTATTTGCTGTTGCATATCTGTTCATGTTTTGTTCAGATCGGAACGGAAAATATAAGAAGCTATATTACCCAGGTGGATAATGATACGCAAGCCATGTTTCACTCTTCCTATTACCAGGACTCGAAAGGAAAATTTCCACGAAACGGAACGCTTTACCTTCGTTAGTATGCTGTTGCCTTTTTGGGTCTATGATCACTACAGTGACGAGACGGAACAGGTGGTTCCAGACATTCACGAATTGGAACGCCATTCTGGTCTGCTCCGGTCCATTTCGAGCCCTCCCTATTACAGATAATTTATTACGTGTTGTTTGTGTACCATTTCTTCTGGTAATAAAGCTCAATTGTGTGTCTTACCGTTACTCAGTTGTCTGGGCTTTCTCGTGCAATAATGAATCACTTATGAAAGTTAAGTGCCCTCATTCTTCTCTAAATGTTTATCTGTGTTTCCCAAAGTGGGCGATACCTATCCCTAGGGGGCAATGGAACGTTCGATCTAGGGGGACGGAAGTAGCCTCAGGTGCAATTGAGGGGCAATTAATAAAAACAAAGGGCGCTTGAAGTAATAAGAACTAAGAACGAGAAAATAAGAAAATGTTTAAAAAAAATAAAACATTCATCTGTTGGATCTCATTGGATTCAAGTCGTATCGATTACTTTATTTCCCTAATTATCACACAAAATGCAATATAACATTTTTTTATTACTTCACTTGCATCGAAACAAATTTTACGCTTAACTTCATAGTGTTTGTGTTTGGCAACTCTATGCAAGTCGTAGTTACGAGCCAAATCATCCGATTTCCCTTTTAAAGTTTTTTTTTTTTTCTCTCTCTCTCTCTCTCATTTGCACTCATTAGTTCAAACCCAATAACCGTGCTCATTCATTACCATAATTTTCTCTATGTATATTGCGTATGAGTGTTATCACTATGGTTGATTGATTCTATAATGTCAATGTTTTATAATTTACAAGAACAGTTTTCTTTACTCTGTTGTACAGGGAATGTTTTTCGCAGCGCTTGTCGCCTCGAGCTCGCTCTTGGCTTATCTATCGCCGCCTGCCAAGTGGTCCGTAGTTCTCCGGTAGCTCGCTACTCCCTCTCCACTTTTTAACATTTTTCAAAATATTTCAAAATCTAATAGCATTATCAAAATTTTAAGAAGATACATCTCTAGTACTTACAAATTACTATCAAGTACAATGGGTAGCGATCTCGAGATCTTGTCCATTGATGAGTTATTCGTTGTCAAAGAATATGACGTCATTATTTAATTAACAACGTATCACTCATCAATGTACAATATCTCGAGATCGCTACCCATTGTACTTGATAGTAATTTGTAAGTACTAGAGATGTATCTTCTTAAAATTTTGATAATGCTATTAGATTTTGAAATATGTTGAAAAATGTTAAAAAGTGGGGGAGGGAGTAGCGAGGAGCCTTAAGGGCGCAGGTTAAGTTATAATTATAAAGTAATTTAATTTACATATTTGAACACCAGGGTATGCCGGAAGTATTGAAGAACCAACTTTATTATTAGGACATGTAAAATTCGTGGAACGAAATACAAAATCTGTTCACCAATATCCCGTAGTGCGCAAAGTCACGGGAAAGCCACGGGACGACTGGCGGGTGGAGACAGGTGAGACAAACACGACTCGGCCGACAAGCACTGCGTTGCGTTGCCAAAAACCATTCCTAGTAGTACATAAGTAGAAATACATATACATAAAGGAACGCAAATTTACCCTATACATTTTTGTTTATATGCTTAAAGAAGGTTCATTTTTCGAGGAGCGGGAGCGCTTGGTATTTTTTTGCTGAAAAGGATGCAAAAGTCGAAATAATTTTTGGAACCTCTGGTTTATCCAAACAGAAACCTCTGAAACACTCCTAACACCCACAAAAAATAATATTTCTTCGCAGAAAACGCAACAGTTTGACTTTACTCCCACCTACCCTAATCTGAAAATTCAGGAAAAATCACCAAGTTGAATGTTTGTCTATATCAGTGTTTCCCAACCTGGGGTCCGTGACAACCATGTAAGGGGTCCGCAATACTTTGTCATGTAACGAGAGTTTACTTTCCGATATTTACATCATATTATACAGATTTCCTTTTATAAAGACCACGAAAGCCAAGTTAAAATCGAACTCAACAAACCCAAGGCAATACAGTAAATAAAGTGAATGAACAACATTTTATGGTTTGATATGAAGCGTACAGGGGAAAGGGGGGGAATGTGGATGAAGTGTGATTTATCACAAAACGCACGTTAAAGACCAATTCCCTCATTTACTCCCGTGTGTTCCATTCTTAAAACAGCTATAACTTAATTTTTTTGAACTTTTGTATCAACATTTTCTGAGAGGTTAGTTGTCTTCAAGTGTAGTACTTGTTACGAGTAGAAATCCATTTTTTTAAATAAAAATAAGTTGAGCAAAAATTTCTTGGTTTGTAAGCTCTGTGTAGGCCGTGTACCATAATTGAAAACAAGGAAATAGTCTGAATTTCTGTTAATTGCTTTTCGACTTTTTATCGGTTTTGTCTTGGAGTGGCGATTCATCCAAACTCTTTTGTTTGAAGCTCAAGAGAAGTTAAAAGGGGAGACGTGCATTTGACGACTGAAACCTGAAGACCTTTAATCTCACCACCACTTGCAGCCCTTTAGTCATCGCCAGAATCTCCCTTAATTCAAAAAAATTCACTGCATTGTGTAACGAGACGGGAAGAGATTACGAACATTACATTTTGAAGTAAGTTGGCTATCTCGTGGAAGAGTCCTGACTCGCTTATTCGAGGTCGTGATGAGGTGAGACTTTTTCTGGTTGATACAAAATTAGAACCAAAACTAAAGAACTTCAAGCTTCACGTTGAGCTCTCCGAATCGACAATAAGGAATACGATTCCTTTCCCAAGCTGAACGATTTTCTGTGGGCAAGTGAAACAAAACTTTGGAATGAAAATTTGGGAACATGAAGGAGCATTTGCTTTCTTTGGATTCTCAGCTGAGAGATTAACTTCCGGTTCCCCACGAGAAAAACAATTGGATGAAGAATCTTCTTTCTAAACAATAAAAATTAGTTGTCACCAAATGAAGACCAGCTTATTGAGTTGTCCTGCGATTGCTTCTTGAAGATGATATTTCCCAGTTTGTGTTTACTAGGAATGGTAGACTTTTGGATTTATCCACGGTCTTTGTATCCTGATGTTCCGAGGAAGGGAATTTCCCATCTGATGTCTTTCGGTACTACTTGTGTGAGTCAACATTTTCTGTACTTGTTTGTATGAAAAATGAGTACGGAAAGAGACTTGATATTCAACCAGATCTGCGCTTGTAAATATCTACTTTGAAGCCACATATAAAAATGTTGACAGACGCAAAACTACTGTCATCACATTAAAAAATAGTAAGCAAACAAACTCAATAGTTTTTACTATTATTGCTATTAATTGGTGTATTGCAGTATTGTTAGCAAAGCGTATTCAATTGTACTTTCATGTATTGAAATTGTACATCTTTTTTAAGCTATAGATAACGCAAAAAGATCTACTGTTACTTTATGTATGTTTTCCTTGGTTGTATGAGCAGGGGTCCGCAAAAAAACTAGTAAGTAATCAAGGGGTCCGCAGCCTGCAAAAGGTTGGGAAACACTGGTCTGTATAGTAAAGTTGGACACAAGATTTTTTTAAAAAGAAAATAACTCAATTTTCATTTCAAAGCCTTATTTTTTTAATGAACCTTTTTTTTTTAAAAAAAAAAAAAATAAACTTCTCCCGTAAATAAGATTCTAACAGAAATTGAAAGATTTTCATCCCTATTAGTTGGGACAGTAAAATTTCGCGAATTTGCGAAAATTGTAAACACGCAAGAAATCACATGGGGTTAATAGATGATTGTTAACTTTCTGGAAATGTGCTCTTGCGAAATTTGGAAGTTTTGCCTCCATCCACGAAGTCTACTCAAGAAATTATACAATTTTTATTCACTCATTTACGAAAATAATGCCTAAATAATAAACTATAATTCATCTTCAAAAATCTATCATCGGACTTCCGTAGCACTGAATGTTATAATGTAATACACTGAATTCTGCATAGATGGCAGCAAATTTGCGAATATAGTTTGCCATCTAGCAGCGGAAAAATACGAACTACCTAATCACAAGGACATTCATTGTGTGCATCAGGCGGTTTTCACAGTGAAAGGCTTTCTGAAAAAAAAATCGAACACATGAAATAAAGGTTTAAAGGGATTTCCCCTAAATAACAAAATGATAAAATCTATGAAACTAAATAGCCTACAAACATGACATTGGGTTCAAAACAACCGAGCCGCCTTAACTTAGTTGTAGAGTGTTGGCGTAGCATTCGTGAAGTCGTGGGTTCGATCCCAGCGGCCGACCATTCTGACTGACATATTGCCAGGGGTTTTCCTCAGTCACACCAGGCAAATGTCGGGATGGTACCTTCAAAATAGGCCCTGGCTGAACCCTTTCCCCTTCCCTATTCCGGCCTGAGCCTTAAATGCCTAAAGGCCAAAAATAAAAATTCATTCATTGAGTCCAAAAAGCGCCTCTTTGGGTGCATACTAAGAAATTTTTGGATAAATTTGTCTAGGGGTGGGGGAGCGGTGGAAGCTATTTATAATATTAACTACTCAAGAAATTTACCCTTGTACTTCCAAATTTTTACCTTGTATTCATGATTTTTTAACATTTCCACTCAAGAAATTGAAACACCTTTAGTTCGAATGAATTAATTAATTATTAGAACGTCCTTAACGAGCTGGTCAGTTTCTAAGGGCGGGGCCTACAGTTTTACGTGGCCTCCGAACCACTTGTGACCCTACCGGGAATCGAACCCGGGATCCCTTGATTGCAAGGCAGCGAGCGTTACCACTCACCCACCGGGGACACTTACCTTTAGTTCGAGTGCAGAAATATCAGCTTGTTCTCATTATTGTCATTTTGTTTGTCCTTTCAGGTGATTCTTGTCAAGTGGAATGAGCCATATCAAAAGCTTGCCTCGTGTGATAGTTCCGGAATCATCTTCGTCTGGATAAAATATGAAGGCCGTTGGAGTATAGAGCTTATCAACGATCGCAACACGCCTGTTACGCATTTCTCCTGGTCTCACGATGGAAGGATGGCCCTTATATGTTATCAGGTAGGCATTTCGGTTCTCCAGTTGTTTTTGCCACGTGGCCCTTCCAAATCAATAAATGTCCGATATGCATTGCGCTTTTATTTTTGTGTATGTGTTTTTTTTTAATAAGGATTGCTTCTATGTTTATGACAAGTCATGTTTTTTTTTTTTTATCAATTCTAGAGTTAAATCGAAACAAATTTCTAGCTTTTGTAAACTGACACTGCTTTTATTGGGCATATAAAGACATATTTTTACCATATATTGGCTAAAATGTGGTTTTAAATAGTATTTTTTAGTTTTTCGTTTAACATTTCACCAGATATTGTTCATAAAAACAATAAGACACGTTTTTTTTTTTTAATCTTTTCTATACTTATAAGTTGTGGATAAGTAATGGGAAATAACGGAAATTACTAGGAGTGTGCTGCAAGGGTGTAATGGACCCAGGGCGAGTCAAGGCACCGCCTCGATTTTTTTAATCAAGAAAACTGTCTTTTTGTGTCTTGTTTTAGACTGTCTCTTTGTGTTACTTAATTGTTATTCAGGCAGGCCATGTAGCTCGGATAGAGGGGAGACGAACATTATATTCCATCGTGGTGTGTAATCCGGAGGGAAAGAGGCCGTTGGAAAGACTGATACGTCGTTGTGGTGACAGTATTAGAAGGGATCTTCGACAGGTGGAGACTGGTCGTTCATGTTCATGATGGAGACTGGTCTTATGTTGCCCAGGATAGAATCCAATGGCGAACGTTCGTTACTGCGGAAATGAACTTGCGAGTTCCGTAAGCGAGTGAGTGAGTTTTTGTAACGGTTGAAGACATATCTCGAAGAAAGGCAGCATTACATAATTCTTCTTTCAACATATTCCTGATCCTTTTACACTTTAGATAGATCCTTAACTTACAGAAACACATACAAAAGCACTCTTTACAAATACGAATGTTGTTTTATGCTGAGGAAGCTATCATGGAGATAGCGAAAGGTGCTTCCACAAAGTTAACGGCTTTCCGTGGAGAGCTACGTCAATTAATATTCAGAATACGTAATTGTGATATTACATTCGTTCTCCGTGCAGTAATATCTCTCTTTTTGTGCTTTTGTTTGAGCAAAGAGCGGCATTCTATTTTGTACTTTGCATACGAACTGTACACCGACATTTTCTTCTTTGAATGTATTATAGATGACCCCAAGAGATATATTATATTAAAACAGAATGTTACAATGATTCTCCTTGTATAAAATTCGTATACCAAGACAACAAATAGCTAGTTTTCGTTTTTTAAGAAAAACTAATCCCACCGCAAAACATATAATGCTGCCTGAATTATGTTATTTTAAGGTTAATGTAAAGCAACGATCTCCAACAAAAGATAGCAGCACTATCTCCGTATATGACTCACGTATTTTTATCGTTGCACGAAATTTCAATGCTGCTTCTACAAATTCAAGCCTACAGAGTTCTGACTTTCAGGGAAGAAAACTCATAACCAATTCAAGAGTTCAATCAGTCCCGATTTTTAATTTTCTTTTTTGTTCATTGTTGAAAGAGCTTCATTGTTATAGATTTTGATATTCACAACAACAATCAAGCTATTTCAGCAATGAAGGAAAACGAAAATAAAAGACTGGCATTGATCGAACTTGTGAATTGGTTACGAACTTTCTTCCCTGAAGGCTAGAACTCTGTAGACTTGAATTTGTAGAAGCAGCATTGAAATTTCGAGCAATTATAAAAATACATTAGATATATACGGAGATAGTGCTGCCATCTTTTGGTGGAGATCGTTACTTTACATTAACCTTAAACCATGTTAAAGCAGACAAAACTGATTTTCTATAACGGAAACCTTTTGCTGGGATTTTTACTTCGTAGGTTTATCGGGGCTTTTGGCATCATTATCATGCAACTTAGAGATAAATGTATATCAAATGAAAACTCTTGATGGCAGCTGCGAGTTGGTGTAATTAATGATTTGCTATTCCCTTCCTTAAGAAGAAAATAAGTAATTATTTGCCACTTATAAGTCGCATTTAAAACCATTATTTGTCCGACAAAACAGCATTGTAAGAATAGGTACAAAATACACACATGAAACATTAGTAAAGGAACTACAAAAAGAACTGTCAGTGGTTTCATTCTCTAAGTTACACTTAAAGACAGTTTGGATTTTATGTACTTTAGACAAGTCATTCCCTTCATAATTCGTCTCAAATATTTTCATTCTGATTGCTATTACAGTTGTTTCTCCGTTCAGTCTGGCTGTTAATTTAAATTCAGTGTACTTCCTTGGCTGCAGTAGTCTTCATTGTTGTATCAAAAATCACGTCCGTATATGCCCGATTAATTTCGAACGCAACTCGAGTTCATTACATGATAGCGAAATTGAAACTACATCTGTTTTGGTATTACCAGGTCGTACATACGGACAGTAGTGTGTATGTGAATGTGAAGAAAGGACTAAATTTAAAGAGCATTGATTTAATAGTGGATATACTGTGAAGTATTTATATATAATATAGATTTGAATGTGAAAAATAGTTTATGTAAATATATATGTAAGTGTCTAATATCTTTAGGGGCTGCACAGTCTAGTGGTTAGAGCGTTGGACTTATGTTCGCGTGGCCCCAGGTTCAATGCCCGGTTGGAGCACCCCACTTTTCGGCGTCCACCCAGCGTCGTGAAGCAAACTGGGGAGTCACGTGAATAAAGACGCGACGACCAGTTGGTCTAGAAAGCCCCTGATACGCCTGTTCGTGGTCAAGGTGACGCGAAGTGGACACAGTTTCACCAACCGCGGACAGATGGCATTGGGGACTTTTTGGTCTGTAACGTCAGTGGTTATTATTATTATATTATCTAATATCTGTCTTTAATTTAGTGACCAAAGAAAAAAAGGATGTATTTTTATTAGAATTGAATATGAAATGTATTTCCAAGTAATTACTAAGTAACGTTGTAACGGTTGGTCGGAGTATCCTTCTATTCCTCGTACCTTCTCCTCGGTTGAGAATATATATTCGCTTCACCACTTACACCGGAATAGTCCTCTCAGGTCTAGCTCTTGTGATACAACGTCGGGCAGCAATCATGCAATATCATAGAAGACTGATTCCCTTCTCTCGTGGGTCGCCAAGATGTTCTAGTTCTTTAGGATATACATCCTAAAGGGAGCGAAACTTGACAGAGCTTCCCGTGCAAGAGAATATGTAAAATAACTATAACCGAGAGTGTGCACTCACGACAGCTATTTGCTTTGAAATCAAAGTATTAAACATATTTCGGTTTTAAGAATTCCTTCCTAGAACTTTCATTCAAACATTAGAATTTCAACTCTTTACCTTGATACATTACGTGCTAATTAATTAAATGCTGATGATAATTTCGTCTACTAAACATTAAATTAAATTATTTACGTTGTTCTTTGGTCCACCAACCATTTGATATTAGTTTTTCGCTGTATCCATCATCACTAGTCTCAGTGGTATAAACTTTCTGAGCCATGCTCCCCTCTTTTGGGAGAGCTTGTTCATTTCTTGTTCTTTTGGCTTTTTTCATTTAGTTAAAGCATTATTGCCTTAAAACATTTACATTCTGTCTGTTGTTTCATTATAAAATATTTTAAACATTGAACCATTAAATATTTTACATACACATATTTCGTTATATTTAATTCGCGCACTTAAACAGCAATTTGTTAACTCTTCATCATTATCTTCATCATAATTATGCATTAGCTTCTCTTCATCTTCATTCATCATCATCTACCTTATAAAAGAATTATTCTATATACACAATGTTATGTGTTATATGGCAGTCATGGCATGACTGTCCATAACAGTGTAAATTAGTGAAGATGGTTGGACGGTAGAATCTGTGATTATATGTGTTTCTTGGATAAATTTCTTATGAATGAAGACTACGATTTGTGTAAATTACCCCCTTATCTGTGTTCAGTCCTCGATGAAATTATGTAAAGCTTCGGTGACTTCACATTCACATAAACACCACTATTATTGTTTACGACCTGGCAACCCTAAAACAGTTGAAGTTGGAAATTCGATATTATGTTAATCTTTGAAATTTCTGCCGAATCACATCTTTAGTTCTTCTTTTAGCATACATTTCTTTGTATTCTCTTTCTTCATTTACTTACTATATACAGATGCTTATCAGAATAATGGAAACACCTGAACGAAAGTGCAACTTACCAGATTAATATGGTGTCGGGCCACCTTTCGCCTTCAGAACAGCCTTGATGCGACGTGGGATGGAGGCATAGAGGTCGTGAATGGTAGCAAGTGGAATATTACACCATTCCTCGTGCAGGGCATCGGCCAGTTCTGTGAGAGAGGATGGAGGTGGAAATCGTCGCCGGAGTCGTGTTTCCAAGATGGACCACAGATGTTCAATTATGTTGAGATCTGGGGATTGGGCGGGCCAGGGGAGGTGTTGAACTTCATCCCGATGTTCCTCAAACCACGCTGCAACAACTCCAGCTGTGTGAATGGGTGCATTATCATCCTGGAATATGGCGTCATTGTCCGGGAACAACATCCGGACCATAGGATGCAAGTGGTCTCCTAAAATTGCGACATAATCGTTGGCAGTGATGCGTCCGCGAAGTGTGACCACAGGACCCAATGAAAACCATGATATTGCGGCCCACAGCATCACCGTGCCGCCGCCATGTTTCACAGTTGGGCGGAGACACTGCAGATCATACGCTTCTTTGGGCGTTCTCCACACATAAACACGGCCCGTGGTTTGGAATAGGGTGAATGGTGACTCATCCGACCATACCACACGTTTCCAGTCGTCAACGGTCCAAGTTGCATGGTCGCGGCACCATTTGCGGCGTGCTAAAGCGTTCTGGTCCCTGATGAGAGGTTTGGCCCGTGCAACACGACCCCGTAAGTAGTTCATGTCATGTAATTCGCGGCGGACTGTGATTGTCGAAACAGGTTGGGGGAGGTGCTGATTGAGTTCCTCCGTCACTTGCGCCGCAGTGGCACGACGGTTCCGCGTGACAATGCGCTTTAATACCCGGCGTGCCCTGTCACTGATGCTTTTCTTCCGCCCACTGTTCCGCTTCCCCGATGTGGTTTTCCCGTGTGTTGTGTAGGCCGTCATCACCTTCGACACTGTCCCTGGCGACACACCTAACACACTAGCCACTGCCGTCACACTCACTCCACATAACCGCGCACCAACAATTTGCCCTCTTTGAAACTCTGAGAGGTCTCCCATTTTACACTACCTCCGTCTGCTGCAGCCACTGCACACTCCTGTTCCACGACGCCTGACGTAGTGTGGAGACCGACCTAACACACCACAACCAGCAGTCCGGCGCTGCGGTCGCCACGACACCACTGCCAACTCGTACATCTGACGTGTTGCCAACTACAGATGTTTCCATTATTCTGATAAGCATCTGTATATTTATCTAACAAGGAGACTTACGGAAGTGTAACTCACCGATTGTAATGAAACTTTGCATACTTGTAGAACATCGAAAAATAATCAACACGCACTTTTTTATTTCAGCAATGGTGCGGATTTAAGGATAGAAACCACCCTGTGAACGTTAGGGGTGGTCTCCAAGCATAGATAGAAAACAATCATTTAATGTAGAAGAAACAATACTGCCCCGGAGGGAGGGGGGTTATGACAGCTGATTCAGAATCGGACGTCAAAAGTACAAAATTCAAAATGGCGGATCCAATATGGTGATTACAATTACAAAAAGTCGTCTGGTTTGAAATGCTCTGCAGCTAACCAAGAACAATTATAGTTGGCAGGGATTACTGCGAGAAGGTGGCAGACCGATTTGAAACCCCTTTCTGTACTGACGTTAACGGGATGCTTGATTAAAGTAAGTCTCGTTACATCTCACTATTCGGGGTGCTCATTTGTAGTGAGTCCCCTCGCCTCTCACTAGTCAGGGTGCTTATTTATAGTTATTTATAGTATATTTGGGTCCCGTGTTAAACTTTAAATAACGCCATAGGCGCTAAATTGGGAAAGTAGGATTAATTCTGATAATACAATTTATTCGTACTTTAACTCTGATGCCCGAAATTTTCGCCTTCACTTTCTTTAGCGTTAAAATGGATTGTTGAAGGGAATAGTGATGCTGAAAGTAGGATCAAAATTTCGACACGATTATATAACGACCGATTAAGTCTAACCAGCGAGTGGTTGATGATTGTAATGAAAGACAAAGACAAAGATAATTAAGATCCACTCAGTGATTCATAATCAGTTTTCGTCGCCCAGATTTGCAAATTTTATTAGTTATGCGTGGTACAAAAGCAGTTATTTGGAAGAAAAACAACCTGAGTTTGAAATTCCTGTAACATTTTTTTCAAAGATTGTGCAGCATTTTGCGATTTGTGCACAGTTATTGCCATAATAAGGTGTGCGCGGTGTAAACAATGTTTATACATCACATACTTTTTTACGGAATATCATTACTGTAAAACATTTTCGCTATAAATTAATAATTATAACAGTTGAGGATCTATGAAGTTCTGATATAGTGAGAGGCGAAGGGACTCACTATAAATAAGCACCCCAATAGTGAGAGGTGACGAGACTCACTTTAATCAAGCATCCCGTTAACGTCTGTACAGAAAGGGGTTTCAAATCAGTCTGCCACCTTCTCGCGGTAATCCCTGCCAACTATAATTGTTCTTGACTAGCTGCAGAGCATTTCAAACCAGACGACTTCACCATATTGGATCCGCCATATTGAATTTTGTACTTTTGACGTCCGATTCTGAATCAGCTGTCCTACCCCCCTCCCCCACCCTGGCAGTATTGTTTCTTCTACTGATTGTTTTCTGTCTATGCTTGGAGACCACCCCTAACGTTCACAGGGTGGTTTCTACCCTTAAACCCGCACCATTGCCGAAATAAAAAAATACGTGTCGATTATTTTTCGATGTTCTACAAGTATGCAAAGTTTCATTACAATCGGTGAGTTACACTTCCGTAAGTCTCCTTGTAAGTGCGTTGCGTGCCCCCAATCGATGAACTCGGGTTGAGTTCGAAACTAGTCGTGTGTATACGTATGAGACTTTTGGTGCAACACTGAAGACTGTTGCAGCCAAGTAAGTACATGACATTTTAAAGTACGCTATAATAGAAGTCTTCAGTTTAAAAAAAAAAAATCACGGGAAATCGAACGTGTTTTCTTTCCTTGGTAGAATATTGTAGTTTCTCAAGGTTTGTTTTGAATTTTCGATTTGTGAGCTGTTGGTGGGAACAAAGAAATTCATATACATAAACCGCTGTAAGTAAGACCTTTTAAACAGTAATTAATACGTTGTGTGTGTTTTTATACTAAAGAGTGTGCTATTGCTCTTGTAGTTATAAGCGATCATTGTATTCATTAGGTGTTGTAGTACTGTTGCTGCATATCCAGTACATTGAACATCTCAAATAGATATGTATAGTTCCTCAATATTGTTCGTGAAAATATCTATCTCTATCACACAAATAACACGCAGATGGAAGAATTTTATTTCTCCCTCGATGAGTAGGTTTCATTATGGGATCGTGTAAGATTATGTATTGAAAATTCTGATCAGACGGAGGAAGATTGTTATAATAAAGGAAGTCTCCCTCTAACAGGTAGAGTGTTGGTCGTAGGGGCTAGAATGTTTATTATAGCAACGCGGAAAGACAGATCAAAATTGATGTTGTGTTACTGGGTGTGTAAGGAGACTGGATCATCTGGTGTGTTGATGGTGCAAAAGTGATGATCCTTGTTAATTCGAATGCTCAAGGGTCCGCTTGTTGCCCCCACGTAAAATCCTCACAGGTTAGGATCTAAATTACGTTACAAGTTTTGCATATACCTTTGGGATTTAAGGTGTAGTGGACACTAGTAGTATTGATAGTGACCGACGATGGAGTAGGTGATACTTTTGGGTCTCTTGCATATGTGTGCGCAGAGGGTGGCAGAGGGAAGATTTCATACAGACTAAGATGTTTCTAAGTAGTTGCTTTTTGAGGGGGGGGGGAGGTGCTGAAAAGCTAATCTAGGTTTGGTGAAAATACTATCTTTTTGAGGGTTAAATTGGAGAATGTGGAAGTGAGAGTGTAGGGTTTGTTTGATCTTGGTTAGTTTACGATGGAACTGGGCGATTAGAGCCGGGAGATTCGGATTGGTGGTGAGAGTGTTGGTGGGTTGAATATGTAAAAATGGACGTCAGATCTGATTCAGATTTATTAGCGTTCTTTAAGGCCTATTTGAACATTAATATATGTTGCAGGTATAGAAGTTTCCAATAATTAATTTACAAGCCACAAGAAAGACCTATATGAAAACTAGAACTACTATTTGCAGTCTTACCTTAGTATACAATAATGATACAAATACAATAATAATTTTGATATACATTAATATAAATAAATCACTGCCATATTCGATCCACTACTGGATGAGGCCTCTCCCCGAAGGGTGGATTTGGGTCTACTGCTCCCTTGCTGACCAGACCGGTTGGGAGAGGAGAGCCGATACTCTCACTGTGATCGCCTCAATTGTCCTCACGATGCTGGATCAACACCGAAATTTTTGAAGCGCGCTACCGACTAGGCTACGCAGAAGGCTCATACATTAATATACAATAATATATGTTGATAATAATTAATACTTTTACTTCGAATCAAGTCTTGTTGACAAACTGTGTTGTTAGCAAAATATATAACTTCTATATATTTTTAAAATTCATAAGGCATGAACTCTTCAATAGTATAAAATGAGCGTGCAATTAATAGTTTACTTACCCTATTCTTGAAAATTTGATCTCGCCTAATATTTCTGAAACGTTTAGGCAGTTTATTATAAAATGTAATACTTCTATGCGTTATTGATCTTGCATATAACTGAGTTCGGTGTCTGGTTACAAACAATTTTTCATTGTTTCTGGAAAGATAGTTATGTACATCACTATTCTTTCAACATTTTTGTTTTCTTGATATTCTAAAATCTCTTGAACATACAGTAAGTATGTATATATGGGACTGTCAGAATATTCAGTGCCGCTTACAAGGCTTACATACCTATCTGCTTCGTTACACGGTTAGATGGGTAACCTCGGTGGATGGGTTGTAAGTGTCAATTTCTGAGGTGGTGGAATGCAGGCGTTGCCCTCTGAGGACAAGGAAGAATGAAATCCCTTTCTTGGTGTCGTAAGGATGATAACTTGAGTAATGTAAATACTGTACGAGTGGATACCCAAAAGAAACCGGAATTTTGTAATAAAATTGTGTGTATTTATTTTTGGGTGCTACAACTTGAATCGCTTTCAAAGTACTGTCTATTTGATGAAACGCACCGGTCTAAGCGAGTTTTCCATTTTCGAAGCAGTCGTGAAACTCTTGCCAAGTGATACCTTTTAATGGCTCCGTCGTTTTTCCTTCACCTCTTCCACATCTGCCAAATGTTTTCTTTTGAAGATTTTTTTTTTTTCATTTGGGGGAATAAAACGAAGTCACTCGGAGCAAGTTCGAGTGAATATGGCGGGTGCAAAAGCTGGATCATGTTGTTTCCCATTAAAAATCGTTTCGCAATCAAGGTTTTGTTTGCTGCTGAGGCACGTTTTTTTTTTCTGCAACTCTTTTCATGTGCAATTTCTTGCTCAAAGTCCGTTGGCAGGAACTTCAGGCGCACCAAACAAATCAACAAGTTTATCAGTGGCTCTGCGACGGTCTACCATAATCACTCCACCAGTTCTGGCGATGTTTTCATCCGTTCGGGAGGTCGAGTGAAGCCCTGAGCGAGGTTGGTCTTCAAGTGGCCTCGAAGAAAGGGGGGGAAGGAACCTCGTACCGATTTGTTTTTCCCAGAGCAGCTTCCTTGTAAGCTGTTTCCCCAAACAGAAAACAGAATTTCATAGCCTCGCGCGTTGTTTCCAGTTTTCAGTCATCACAAAAATCGCCGAACAAGCGAGAGGCGCTTAACAAAAATATTTATTACGTGGCACCACGACTTCACTCGACAACGCTGGCCGGTAGACTGATGCAAAAGGATCCCAGCAAGAGGCAGCTAGCGGCGGAAGCATGTGCTACAACGGATCCGGCTACCAGAGAATGATTACGGTTTCTTTTGAGTACCCCCTCGTGTATGGTTGGAGGTTTTATGTGAATAGAAGTAGTGAGGATGTTTTCTAAAGTGATGTCAACGTCAAGGAATGTGACTTGTTTTCTTTGAAATGAACCAAGGGAACTGGACAACATGGAACTGGTTCAACTGTTCTAGGAACGTGTTGAAGCTGGTTTTACCATTGGTCATAACTTGAAGATGTCATCCAAAATTGTGGAGTTACAGGTTGTGTTTGTTGGAAATCGTGTTTGATCGCCATGAACAGTTTGGCGTAGGAAGGGGTTCATTCTCGTACCCATGACTGTGCCTCGGATCTGAAGGTAGTATTTATTGTTGAAAGTGAAGTTGTTACATCTGAGAACTAGGTTGGTCTGATTTAGAAGGAAAGCTGTGGTTGGGATATGGACTTTGGGTCTCTGATTCGGAATAATTCCAAAGCTGCTATGTAGGCAGGCAGCGCTTGAACATGTGGCTGTAGGAAGGAATCAACAAAAGCTTAAATATGTCCAGTGGGGAAATCATAGCTGCCAACAATAAATCTTCCTGGGTTATCCGGTTTGTAGATCTTTAGTATGGTGTAAAAACCACAACTATACTTACTCCAAGAATAATCTCAAGCTATCAGGCTCGTGCCACAGTACATAAAAATCAATTAACTTCAAAACTAGATTATTACATTCTCAAGGCAAATTTCACAAAGGTTGGTAATCAAACCAAAGATATTAATTTTACATTAGCAATAATAATTCAGTAAAATACCTCAGTAAATCACGAAGTCGTTAATTGAAGCTCTGCATATTAATTCACTTGGCGCACAGGTAGGGTTTCGTTAATTTTGGTCAGTTGTGAAACTGAGTTCCAGGTAATGAATTCAGTCAGGTAAACATTGTAATTTTTAGTGGTACATTTGCCATTTTACGAAATGTGCAGAAAAATATTCTCATACTTTTGAACCATGTTTTGATATTATGAACCTTTAGTGTTATAACAGCATGCAGAATAGTTATCCAGGGGGACTCATATTTTGTAAGTTCGTGTGTGGCAACCAGTTTTCTCAACAATGCATGCAGAAGTCATGAAATAGTACCATATTAGTCCACAGGCAAAGGAAATTATATCTTTTAGTTGTAGGAAAAGGTTGTAAAGCTTGGAAGGGGAAAAGGTCAGTTCTTTGGTGAGGGTGTGGGATTCCAGTGTGGTTGGACAGGTTTACGACGCACATAGCAGTGGAATTTTCAGGGCGGTCTGGCATTTCTGAAGATTGAGTTATGAGAGCAGATTGTATATTATTACTGGGTGGTTCAATTGTGGGAATCTGTAGTGATGGATATGCAAGTAAGAAAATTGGTGTTTATTTGTGGAAGAGGTAGGGTATATCCCATTTGAAATACTTCGCCCAATTGGTTTACACACTTTAAAAAACCACTAGATATTTCTAGGAGGTTCCTCATCGTAAATAGTGTATAGAATGAAATTATCACTGAGTCACGTGTAACATAACTGGTAGAGACCCTCACATGTAGGTATGAGTTGCTAACATGGCCGCGCGTTATCACCACTCTTCTCTGTTCTTTTTCATTCCTATTATGTGACCACGACTTTAGCGAAATGTTGCCACCTTTATATGTATTTGTGTAAGTGTCCACACACCTGTCTTCATCTCCTAATATTTAAGTATAGTTCGTTTATTAGCAGGACAAGTTACCATTTTGCTCACCAAATTAAGATCATTTGGATAGATTCTGTCTTCTGCACTGATCAATTCTTTTTTTACTCGATAGGAATCATGTTCTGATCCAGCCGAGGATTAGTATAATGGTGACAACTTTCGAAGTTTTCACCATTATTTTAGGGACACGCTGTAGATATGTCACCAACTTATGATAAACTATTTTTCCCGCAGAATTTATAGTGTGATTTTTTTAAGATGTATGCTTTCATTGTTGTATTATGTGTTGTTCATTACGAGCGTTTATAGGTAATGAAATAGTGAAATGTGAAAAAGAATGGCATTCAATTGTTTTTGGTATTAATAAATAAATTTAATCTGATTTCAGGATGGGTTTGTGTTGGTGGGATCGGTGGCTGGACAGAGGTATTGGTCGTCGATGCTTAACCTTGAGTCAACCATCACATGCGGCATCTGGACACCAGACGACCAGCAGGTGAGTTCAACATCGTTTTTCTACGCAAGGCTATTTCGTTGTCCCTTTTACAATACTCATTTCGTGTAGTATGAACTTCAATTTAATGAACGTAATTTACCGATTATGAGCTATCGTTTGATTTAACGAACCTTGCATGTAGTAAAAACTTCCTTAAAGTAATCCCCCCACCTTTTTTTCTCTATAGTTTTGTATTTTTTATACATCTAAAAATTTGATATAAGTTGCCTTTGAATCACAGAGTATCAATACATTAAAAAGGAAAAAGCGCAGTATACGAACCCAGGAAACTTGGTCAGATGAATAAATTTGTTACATAGGAATTGGCTACAAGAAGATCGGGTGAATTCAAACCCTTCTTATACCGATCGATCATCTTGTCTGAGGTTTTTCCAACAGCATTTCTCTATCTCATAACGTGAATGTCATGCCTTTTGCATACTTATCAGTAGGTTTCTAATAAATTTAGGCATGGCACTCAAATAAAATTCTTTTCCAGTGCTTTCCACTCTGGTCGGAAGCAGTTGTCAGTTGTGTAGGGATATGGAAACCAAGTTTTATTTTAAAAATATTTTTAAATAATATTTAAATATTTTAAAAATATTTCTACTCTTAATTAATTCTTCTGTTATTAGGGATGACAGTTGTTGAGCAGGATAGCAATAATAATCATTACGTCAGTCACATCTGGAGGCGTGTAGGCATTTGATAGTCGAGAAGCAATATCAACAACCGTACGTGTTTCCATAGTAACTAGTGTTGAAAGATTAAAGTCGACCTATTGTCCCATTTTATGTGTGGTTGTTCTACAGCAGAGCTCTCACCGATGCCGCTAGCTGCTGTGAGTGTTGGGAATTTCCCATTTCCACGCAGCGATTGTGAGTGTGAGAGAGTAACCGTTGTCACTAGGACGCTTGTATTTTTCTGGCAGCAGAAGCGTAAGCATTAATCTTAGATCAAATAGTAACGGTGAAGACATGACTGAGTGAAGCCGACTAAGGTAATCGTGTGGTCTGAGGTGTTAGTCCAGCGTCTTCAAAGTTACAGTTTGCAGTCCCGCCCGGGACATGATGTTTGTGGATTTTAACGTGGATTGCACTCATTTAATCGAGACGAACCGAAGTCAAAAAAATACTAAAGTGGCCCATGTAAAAAGTTTTATGACTGAGTGATGGTGAGAAGTTGTCGAAAGAAACTGTTTTATCAATACTATGGAAGAATGCTATATATTTTTTAACCTTTCTGAGTACAGGAAAGCCTATAAGAGAAATGAAATTACTTTCAAAAATTGCAGTTGCTTTACTCAACAGATATAATCAGAAATTATTTTATGAAGTAGCTAGCCAATTAAAAAGAGGAAGAATGTCAAAAGGACTCTTAGAACAAAAGAGGAAAGTGAATTTAAAAACAAAAAGTTAAGATGACAATGTAACCTAATAATGAAATAGAAATGATTCTAATAAAACATATTCAAAATAAAAGTAATTTTTATCGCTCACAAACGATATCAGTGCAAACAATATCAAGGAAATTGAAATTGAAAATATACAGAACAATTATTCTTCCGAATATACGGGCCGAAACGGGACGAGATGACTGGGAAATGAAGGAGACTCCATAATGAAGAACTTCACGGACTGTATGACTCACCCGGTGTTGTAAGAATAATGAAATCGCGACGACTAAAATGGGCAGGCCATGTAGCTCGGATGGGAGAAAAGTGAAGACTATATTCCATCTTGGTTGGAAAACCGGATAGAAAGAGACCGTTAGGAAGACCGAGATGACGTTTGGAGGATAATATTAGAAGAGATCTTCGTGAAGTAGGTGTTTGTGATGAAAACTGGCTTGATCTTGCCCAGGATAGAATCCTCTGGTGAACGTTTTCTACTGCGGCGATGAACTTGCGAGTTTGTGAGCCATAGAATAAGTGAGTGAGTGCAAATACTACTTTAAATTGTACGAAATATTACAAAATACATATATTTGTAATCAAATGCCAATGCGTGAACTTTTTCCCAGAAAGACTTCTTCACAGATAATGTAATTGTCTGTATCACACCTTGAGCAATCTCCTGTAATGTGTATAAATAAATTAGGAAAACGTGGAACTTTGCAAGTTAATTATTGAGGGGAGTACCTGCGTATACAGGTTTCCTCATGTATGTATTTCATTGTCAGGGAATTATGTTAATATGGTTTAGTAGGACGAGTATGGAAACCTCTAAGCAGCATTCTTCAGTCACCAGCTTTGCTGTAATAAATATATTGAGTTCAACTTTTATTGTAGTTTGTTAGACCAACACGTCTTGCATCATTATTTGTCGAGATATGACATAATTTGGACGCTTCGAGATCCGAAATCACCCATTTTTCTAAATTTTGTGGTTCCTACATGGTGGTATAACTTCACATCCGCTATTTTTTTTTCAACACCCGGTGTATGTATAAAGAGAAAATTTGAATAGAGAGGAAAGGAATTATTTTTACGTTGCGTTCTGAGAGAAAACACGCGCACTAATTCACACGTAACACAATAAAAAGTCGCTAGATATTTCGAGTGGGATCCTCATCCTCAGTAGTGCATATAATGAAAGTATCACTGATTCACATGTATGTTTACAGCGTGTTTTAAAATTATACCTACTAACTTTGGGAGGTGATTTCTCACATCAAAACAAGAAGAAAGTTCCTTTGAAGAAATGTCGAAATGTGCGTAGTTTCCGAGCTACAGGCGCTCAAAGTTACGGTGGTATAGTCACAAATGTCGCCATAGCTCGACACATAATGACGTAAGAGTAGGACCCGATGCATCTATGCCCTATTACACCATTTAATTCTTTGACGATAAAATTTGTATATTGGGGAACCTTTCTATGAGGCACTCTTTCAATCACAAACCTAACTTAAATAGATGTATCGGGCACTACGTCGAGTGTGATTTGCTAAACTGACACCTCTTACGTCATTATGTATCGAGCTATGGCGTCATTGGTGACGATGCCGCCTTAACTTTCAGCGTCCGTAACTCCGAAACTAGGTGATATGACCCAATGATCTTATCATTGTTCAATCAAATAATTTCGTTGAATTAATATTTAATTGATATTTTATTGTTTTTTAATTGTTTCTGGTTTGGAATCACTTATAATTGATCTAATATCGATATTTTCGTGTTTTCCGGGTTGTCTATGTATTTCTGATAGTTCACGAGAAGAACAACAGATGGCGCCACAGTGTTCATTTGGATTTTTGATTGATTGCAAGCTTTAAATATATGTTTGAGATAAATTTTGTTTTTGAGTATTGGCACTGCAATACAAACTTTTAATTTGTATAAAGTTGTGCAGATTTACAATAGTTATTTCCCGTAAAAGAATTTGTGCCTCAATGAAATGTATTACAAGGGAACGTAAGAAGCCATGTTGGGTTTCTGTAGTTAGAGATACCTCATGTAGAGCAATTCTCTTTAATAACTTTAAGGTTTAATAACTTTAAATCTTCCTTTTTATTTTACCGCATCGAGGAGAATTATTGATTAATCTTCTGGCTGCTGAAAAGCGCCGAAGTATTGACCAATGATAAGCCCTATAGTCGTAGCGTGACTGGTGTAGCCCACACTGGTGGACAGATTTGGGGCACTAAATTTGACTATCCAATCGTTACAGCATATCACATATTCAAGTACCGGACATGCCCTGAGATTTTACAAGTATAAGTGTGACTTTTCATAGAGGCGAACCCCATTTGTGTGTAAGTTATATAGTGACGTCAAGAAATAAAGATATTTCGTGGAAGAAGTTTAGGTAGAGCCACCTCATAAGAATATTTCGAAATTTCTTCAAAGGAACCATCTTCTTGTTTTGATGTGAGGAATCCCCCCCCCCCAAATTTGTCGGTATAATTTAAAACACCCTGTATATATAATTATATGGCATTTAATATAATTTTCATGATGGCACGACTTGGCATTTTTTTGTGTTGGTTAAGATCACCCTAAAGTAAATGAAATCTGTTTATAAACATTAAAAACGACATTTGTATTTGATTATTTTGCCAAAACTTAAGGAGTGAAATGGAGTATGCAGTATAATTTTCTGTATAGTTATGTGCAGTGTCATCTTAATCCACGTATATGTTCTTCTGTAGGTATATTTTGGCACAACCTCTGGTCAGATCATTGTCATGGATGTCCATGGAGCGATGGTTTCTCAGATGCAGATCGCAGGTGAAATTGGCATCACAGGAATGGCTTGGAGCTGTGAAAAGTTTAAAATGGAAGAAACCGATGATCCCGAGAACTTGGAAAACATGTGGAGGAAAACTGGGGATAAATTTGATAATCGATCTGCAGGTAAGTCATACAGATTAATTGAACACTCTTTAGTGCAGTTAATGTGTTATCTAAGCGGAAACTGCTTTGAACGATTGTGAGATCTGCAAAATGGAATGAAAGGGAGGAAAGATGATGTTATGTGGATTTATTATTTCAGAGTTTTGTTGCTATCAAATGAGAGTTAAGTGTAAACAGTTTACATTAGTATATGAAATATAACAATTTACTTTGTAGGTTAGTATATGTGAATACTTCTTGTTTGTACTGCTTGAATACTATAACAGAGACGGATCCATTGAGACAGTACCTTTCCTACACCTAAAATGCATATTCTTTGTTTAGTTTGCCGGGAGTGAAAGAGTCCGTCAGAGTTCTATTTCTTAATGATAGAGTAATGTGGTGGTAAATATGAATGTAGTTGCATGGCTATGATTAAGGCCCGGATATTTGTGCTTAAATGATTAAAAATATTTATTAATGGGTTTAAACATGTAAAAATATGTGCTTAAAATTTCAAAATATGTGTTTAAAATGAATAAAAAGTGACATAATCGACATTTTAAAACTACTAATTTCACAAATATATTGGGTAAATATTATACTACGGGCTACACTTAATGTTATACGAAAGACAATGCGATTAAGTGTTTAGATTTATATGCTCTTAGGTGGGAAAACCGAGAATACATCAAATTTAGTAGTTATGAAATATACTGCAAGTAATGCGTTATAGTGTCTACATATGGGTTACATGAAAAATTGAAATATTGATAATATATTGCATCGTATAACACTTCACATTTCAAATTTTCAAAGCAACGTAGAAGTTTAAATGTAGAAAATACAGCAAATTACGTAAAATATTATCAGTATTGCTTTTAATATTAATGTAATTAGGCAAAAATCATTAAAAGGGAAAATAAGTAATTGGTGAAATATGTTCGCAGGGGAAAATACACAAAAATGTATATTTCAGTATAAAATGTGCCAAAATATGTAAGAACAAACAGGTCAAAAAGTGATGATAATCACTCAGTTCGCTGAAAAATATAGACGACAGTACATTTCATCAATTAAAAAAAAAAATGAGTTTTTAAATAATTATCCGAGCCTTAGGTATGATGAAAGGATAAAATAAGAAAATACAAAAATCCTATAAAATGGTGCATTTCAGAGGTTAATAAAAGAAAAATATCTGCACAACGCATACGTAACTATGCTCGAAGATAGAGAGTATAAACAAGCAAAAGTAACGTATTGAAAATAACCATGCCTACCTGAATAATAACCATATCTTGAAAATGGATTTGTTTCGAAGATCATTGCGTAGTATCTTGTTAAATCATATTGCTCTTACACTGTGGAAGAATACTTACAAACTGATTTGAATATGAGTCATTCCATATGAAATCAACACAACACACAACCCGACTATCTCCGGTTTGTATTAAACTACTCATGGACCTTAGTAACCATTATAATTTTTGGTCCCGTATGTCTTTTGATTTCAAAATTATTCAGGGTCGAAATTCACAGAAATTCCCATCTTTGAACGCACTTAGCTATCTTGGAAATTCCGTAACGCCGCCCCTATTTAGCCTAGGAAGCTGAAATAAAGTGTAATGTACAAGGAATTGAACAAGTTTTCATACAATATGTAACAAGCCGATCTTTTAATAAAATTGGTCGGGTTGAAAACTGCACCAAAGTTTGTGGATTTGAAATGGCTCATAACTTCTAGGTAAAAGGAAAAATATATCTTTTGTTTTTGTTTTGATTAAAAGTTCCATGTAAATCAATGCACGGATAAATAAATGTATGTCTCTTCCAGGAAATTACACAATATGTTTCTTTCTCTTGTTTTCTTTTACACAAGATTTCTCGTAAACTAGTAATCCATATTTTAATAATATGCTATGCATATTTGTTTGTATTTGTAATAAAAAAATAACTTTCTATACCGTATGATAGTAACCAATGTAATGGTCTTTGAATGCAATAATATTCAGTTCAGTTCTTTAGTTTCTTCAGCTACGCATACGCAATGCTATTACTTCAGAAAATCAGTATGCGTTTATTGCCATTTTTGACGTCAGTGCACACATGAGACATTGCAACTATGAAAAATATTTCTTGTTCGGATGCTAAATCTATACAACCATTCATTCTTTAGAATGTTGTTCAACTTTAAAGCTAAGTAGTTTTGGTATGCCTTTAAGACAGAAATTTGTAGTCTGATTTTAAGTTTTAGTTCGTTACTTTTAAGTGTGTTTTGCACATTCGTTATCTTTTGTACATTGTGACCTTGAACGTGTAATTATTTGGAATATTTGAATCTTATCTTGCAGAGAACCGAATGTTTGTACTGGCTGTTAGTTTGAAGAATGGCTACATCTACTTGATGAAGAACTTCGATGACGTGTCTCCAATCCAGATCCACACGGGCCTCTATGGCATCTGCATGGAGTGGAGCAACTCCAGAGAGTTGCTGGCTGTTGCAGGAACTCATCCATCTTCGTGTGAGAAACCCGGAGAGTATGTGAATGTGCTGAAGTTTTATTCAGAAACTGGAGTCTTGCTCTATTCTGTTACTGTTCCTTACACCCAGGTAATTCAGACTTCTTCCACCTTTGTTTACTTTCCTCATCGTCATGACCGACCGTAAATGAGAATGAGAACGTGAGAAGTGTGTTTACAGGTCATGAAAATAATAAAAAAAAGTAATTAAAGTGAGTCGTTGGTCATGAAAGTCAAGAAAAAGTTATTAAATTGAATCACGTCATGAATTCTGTCAAGTAAACCGTATATTTTTTTTACCTATTAATAATACATTGGCTATTTTTCCAAATGTTCAGAAAAATATTCTCATATATTTGAAGCATGTTTGATATTATGAACTTCTAATGTTACAGCAGGATGTGTTAAGGAATACCATAACTACCCAGGATACTCATATCTTGTGAGTTCGGATGTGGCAATCCCGGTTTCCCTAGCTGGTCCCAGCAATTGAATTCTTCATCTTTTTGTTGCATGTAAAGTCATGCATTTGGGTTGTGTGATCCCTGTAGACACATTCTATTCGTGTATGGTGTATACAGAGTCTCTCCTAATGTATTCTTGCGAGAAATGACTGATCTAGATCAGTGTGACCTCAAACTCCATCAGCATGTGCGTAGAAAAAAGCACTACAGCCAAACTACAGAAAATGATTACCAAAAGAGCGGGTAGTTCTTATCCTCGAAGTGTCCTAAATGTTGAAGGTAGAACCTCATACCCTCTTGTCAAATAGGATTAGTCACGACATGCTGTTGTGTAACACATTTGAAAAATAAAAAAATTGTGTGTTAATTGGAAACTCGGAACCTATTTCAGTGAAATTAGTAACACATTAGAAGAAAATCTTTATTTTAGACATATCATGTTTAACAAAATATATATATTGTATTAAATGATGGCATGTATATTAAGAGAACTACTGTAAAGGACGTTTTACATTAAACTAACGTAATGAAGACATGCGTCTGGCAAAAAATTAAATGTTTTTCTCTCAATTCGGAACCAAATGTTAGTGCGCGCAAAGATCATAATTTTTGTGTTGGCAAAGAATATTTAACAGACTCAATTCAACGCCCGCTTCGCTCCTATGGAAAAGGACTGTTTCGTTGAAAAATAACCTGTCAGAATTTAATATGCATAACCATGGTCCATTATTGTATTCATTCTCTAACCTTACCTTACTTAAATGATTTCATTTTTCCGCACGAAAGGCCTTTACCTAAGCTCTGTCCTACTTAAGTTGATTATTGATTGGTCTTCTAATTATTTGGATATCTCTCAAATTCCTTCCCGAATGGCTTCGAACGCTTCCTAGTATTCATCAACAACTTTGAAATATGTAGGAAATGATAAAGCAATTAGAAAATATAAGGAAATGCAATAATACGAAGAAATCAAGTGAAGTGGTTAGACCATAAAAACAATTCACACTTCACTTGATTTCGTCCTTTTTCGGTCCCTTACTTTTTCTGTAAATTTCTTTTTCCATTTCTATATATTTATTATTTAACAATCGTTTGTGCACCGAACGTGCGAAAATATTCGTAAAGGAAGTGTGAAACCCAAAAGATCAACGTAAATATAAATACTCTTGAACCAAATTTATTGAACCTTGAATTCTCCTCCTCCTCCTCCTCCTCCTCCTACTACTACTACTACTACTAGTACTACTACTACCTCCTCCTCCTCCTCCTCCTCCTCCTCCTACTACTACTACTACTACTACTACTACTACTACTACCACCACCACCACCACCTACTACTACTACTACCACCACCACCTCTTCCTCCTCCTCCTCCTCCTCCTCCTCCTCCTACTACTACTACTACTACTACCACCACCACCTCCTCCTCCTCCTCCTCCTCCTCCTCTTGCTGCAACTTGTATTAGTAACAAGATATTTAATAATTGAGGAGCAAACAAGCAAAACCTTACATGTCCATTTTATTTTATTTTATTTTTTATATATATAAAATAAAAGGTATGTTTTAACACCTGAATAAAGAGCTGCATCGAATAATGCAAAATGATTTTGTGAAAGAAGTACTTATCCCATCGTAATGTGTTCTTCCTTGATAAAATCACTGCATGATTCAGTAACGTCGTAAAGAGAACTTTTTTTTAATAAAAAAAAAGTTCTGTGAGGTTTTGCTTGTTTGCTCCTCAATTACCTGCATAAATAATGTTTCAAATTATTTTGGATTTGTTTCGAGGCCAGTCAAAATCGGTATGAATGCCGTAGATTGGGAACCGCTGCTCTAGACAATGAACACACTATTTCTTGAATTTTTATCTTCTTCCTTGAGGGTATTCAAACCAACGATCTCATGGTTACGTATGACTCATTATGTGATTTCTGCATGTCTTTGTAATTGTACGTGTGGAATTATCATATCATATTTATTATCTTTATTCGTAGTCACCTGTAACTGCTCTCACTTGGGGACATAACGATAAACGGCTGTTCATAGCAACTGGTTGTCAGGTGCACATAGCGTGGGTGTCCCGGAGGATAGCATCGCTACAGTTGATGTGCAGGCTTCAAATCCATAACCGACTGAAAGGAGAGTTTCAAGTATCTGCTTTGCCACTTCCTCCTCGAATTAAATCCCTGATTTCCAACCTTTTTGCTCAAACCATCAGGGTAAGTATTTTCATGAAAGAACTTAAAATAGACCCGTTTTGTTGTTTGTAATATTAGACCAAACTGAAAGTTACTTTTATATGTATATATAAAACATCTTGTATTGTATTTTTAAGTTACTGAATGATGTAATAAACCTGCCACATTCCAGTATTAAAAGGAATAGATGAATGAGAGAATGAATGAAAAAAAAAAAAATGAAAGTGTTAATATTTCCTGGGAACATGTCAGGAATTGAGGGCAGAATGGACGTATTTTCGATAAAAGGTTTAGTAATGCCGAGACAGAGTAAATATTGCAAAGTTTTTGTTACAACTGGAACCAGCTGTAGAATTTTTAACCTTCTGAATTCGCTAGGACAAAACCAGGCGTAAAATTCAATATTGCTGTATATTATTGGAAGAACACAAGTTCAAGTATTGATATTCATATATACTAAGGAAACAAAGATATTACTACTTCGATAAGAGCGTGAGATCACTCAAACATAAAATCTCCAGGAATATACTTCAGTATACGTATTTACGTTCAGTTTTGTTCTCCCAGAAATACCCGTGAAGTAGAACAACTCATAACATTAACTTACAGTAGTAAGAAATGTAATGTCTAATTGTAAAGTGCTACTTCTAACCTTTTCGTTAAGTGTTGACTTTGTAAATAGAATGTTATCTTATTCATGGTCCCCGTTGTATACATTGAGAACATTGAATTTCACCCTTTCCCTAACTTTCTGTTTCTCTTCCAGTGTTGTGTTCCTGAACTTTCCCAAATACGGGAATTCGTTAGCCGTCCACCAATGGGAAATGTTCGTTTGCACTGTACTATGATTCGCCATACTGATGACACCAATCTTATATCAGGCACGTGCTTCACGCTCTATTTGGAGTATTTGGGAGGATTGGTGCCGCTTCTCAAAGGAAAGAGAACGAGCAAAATAAGGCCGGAGTTCGTCATCTACGATCCACAAGTAGACGGTAATGTATTCAGTTTCTGTTGTTCGCAAGAACTTTCATTCTTTCTATCGTTACCACCTAAAGAAACAAGAGTATGTGCTGATTTTGTCTTTGACTTCCCAACCATACTCAAAGCTCATGACTTCTAATTTGTTTCCTGTTTTCGATACACTTTTTATGTCTGATATTACAGATGTATCCTGTTATGCCTTGTTTCCACATTCTATGAAGGGCAATCACTGAGTCAAGGTTAAAAAATATCATCACAAAATCACAGCACTGTTAGTTGTGTTTCTGCACTAGAATAGTGCCTCCCTCAGGCTTGTCCTTCCACCTACTTATTTAGGATGGTTCGGTGTTAACCAAATTATTGCGTCGTTACCCTAATAGCGCAAAATATTGGAATATGTATGGGCCTTTGTTGGGGAATGGTGGGCCGGATTGGTTAGTCAACGGAAGGAAATAGCATTTGGGAAACAGCCAACAAAGAATCTCAACCATAAGTCTACAATAAGCCAGCCATGACCCAACCAACAGAGGTTACATTTTTCAACCGAAGGAGTCGAAGTTTTGCCAGGTGTTTCGGAGAGCAGTTACTCAGAGGTATCTCTGTTGCATGCGAAAAACGCATTGACAGTACTACCTACCTGTTTTATTCTTTTTCTTTTTTTTACCCAGCTACTATCGCGACGTGTGGATGTGCATAAAAGAAAACTTGTTGTAGCCTGATTTCTTGTACGCGCGAAAAAACGCCGTGTATAAAAGGGGTCTAACACTCGACACTTCTTTATAATAGAGGGAAAATTTAGAATCAATAAAGAATAATAATAGGATAATAGAATCAAGAAGAAAATTAAAAATAACAACTAAGGTACATCGTGACCATCTTGATTTTAACATAGAAAAGTTGCCAGACGCCGGGGATTGTAAAGTTACTGGATATTAAGGAATCTATAGAAAACACAAGCGACCATTTTGCTTATGTCGTTGAAATCTGTGCGTATATGTATGTAAGATGGAATAGTGTGACTCAGTAAAATATACAAGACCTGTTATATATTGTAACTGATTAATGTATACTGATACAAAGAAATTAGTAAAGAGAGGAATGAAAATAATCCTGCAATTTATTTTATAAATGTATGGAAACGTATCCTGATTCTTTTTCAGTAAGGAAATAACTCTTTTGGGTAGCAAAATCAGTATATTTCCTGGCTTAAGTTGTGTAAATGTTAAAAGAAAGAAAAAAAAATCGTGATGTGTTTCACTTTTGTTTTCAGAAGCGGGATTATGCATAGACACGAATGGTGATTCAGGCAAGAGCAGTGGTTCATCTCAGAATGGGCACGGCACGGATACATCAGATACGGAACACGAAGATAGTTGTGCCAGTCCTCGTGTCCAACGACGGAAACGCCGGCGTAGAAAATCACACGGAGAAAGGACAGATGGCGATGGAGATGATTTGGCATATGTTGACACACTTCCAGATGTAAGTGAAACCAAGCATATTGGAAGTTAGGTTTGTTTATTTTGTGGAAATCTCTATTATAGAATTGAGTGTCATAGAGATGGAGATGTACTTATTTATTTTTTTATATACACTTCTGTCAGTGTTAACCAAATAGGGGGGAAAAAAATAGAGTTTAAAGAATGAACCGAATTACAGTAGTTCACAGTTCGAAAAGACAATACATAGGCGACATTTTCTCAATAGTACCGGTCTCTTTTTAATTTTTACCCACCATATTTGATAGCACATTCTCTTGTCTAATATACAGGGTGGATAAAAATTAGTGGTCAATATTGTAGAAACGAAAAGTTCTCATCATACTAAGGAAAAATGTGAAAGGATGCGATGCGTAGTTTCAGATCTTCAAGCGTTGAAAGTTATGGCGACATCATCACATATAACGCCATATCTCGACGCCTAATGACGTAAGCGGTATCAGCTTAGCAAATCAGAATCGAAGTAGTACCCGATACATCAATTTAAGTAATGTTTATGGTTGACGGAGTACCGTGTAGAAAGGTTTTGATACGTAAGATGAATGATTTAATAGAGCAATTGTAGAAATCCCCTCGAAGCTGCATTCGGCAATTATAAACATAGGTTAGCTAGGTGTATTGGGTGCTACTTTGTGATTCGAGAAATGACGACGCATCGCTCACTTCGGAGGTCTGTAGCTCCGAAACTAAGCATAATTTTGAAATTTTTCAAAGGATTTTTTTCTTGGTTTGATGAGAACTTTTCGTTTCTAGAATATTAACCACCAAATTTTGTCCACCCTGTGTAATTGTCCTGATTCTCTACATTCATCGTTATCTTTGAGGGTTTCAGTTTTTCAAAATGTATGTAAGTGAGTCTTCTCTCGATAAGAGAGAGATGCCATCAACGAACTTGGTAGATTCTCCTAACATAGAGCATAGAATCAGTGGCATGGATTAGAAAAAAATAAGCATTAGAAATCAAATTAAGTTATATTTAGTAGATACATTACACTTTCATTCACGGATTTTTGATAGATAAGTCGAGATTTCGAAGACAGTAAAGTTTTTTTTTTTTTTTTTTTTTTTTTTTTTTTTTTTTTTTTTTGACAAAATTAAATTTTGAAGAGTAACAGAAGCACAAGATAGAATCCAGTGTACAACATTTGCTACTGCAGCGATGCATTTAAGGGCTCCATAAAACCATAGAGCCAGTTAATCAGAAACACAATCATATCAGGGAAATAGACTGCAAGCAATATTATGCAAATAATTCATATTTCAATTTTTGATAGTAAATTATCATAAAATTCGTATTTGAAAAAGCCTCTTGTGGTATTTTTCAAAGAAGTTAACGATTCTGTATCCCTGTGAATTATTTTCTGACGATTTTAGTAGATAGGCAACCACTTTGAAGATGCATAAACCAATATCTCGCGTATTACTAAATGTGTTGTATTATCGTTGCAACGAAAGTTAATAACAATTCAGTATCAATATTTATTGAATTTTCATTTCACATAATAATCTGACATTGAAAAGGTTGTGAACGTGACATACTATAAAACCCTAATATAATGTTTCAAGAAATTAAATTTGCAGTCCTCATTGTGTTTATAAATTGCTGATTCTTGTGATACTCTATATACCTTTCACCGAATTTCAAATAATGTCAATGATTCTATTTAAACTTATAGGCAGCAGTACTTTTATACAGTCTCATATATAGTTACCGTCATCGTTATTTATGCAAATTTAAATAGAACATAATGTTGACATACGCTTTTAAGGACTTCTAAAACTTAACAAACCTATTATCATGCTTGATTTCATCAAAATCGCTTTTCTTCGTATGACACATCTTTGATACAGAAACTTATAATATGTCTTTCTATGAAAATAATTTATTTTCTATATTGCATTTCTGTACGTCCTTGCTTGCGGTATATGTATTGTTGTGCATACTATAGATATTTTGGAATGAGTATAGTGAGCGTCTTTTATCATGCAAACGGTATGGCACGCAACATTTATGAAAAACAAAAAGTATTACCAATGTCTCCTCTAAAATAATCTTATCTAAATGTCATTTAATTAACTGTTTTGTTCTTTTCAGAATATCCCTTTAGTTGAAGTAACTTCTAACATTTGGGGAACAAAATTCAAGATTCATGGTTTAGCGTCCTCCCTCCCAGCCAATCTTGGCCAGGTAATGAACTTGATCAGTGTTTATTAGTTTCTGCAATTTGGTCATGTAAAGGATGCATGCTGTAAAATAGTGTGAGCTTTATAGAATTCGAGCTATTGACTTCTGTTCTATATTTAAGAATAAAAATCAGTTTAATAGCTACTGGTACTTATTTAAATACTCCTTTTAGGTAGATTTCGAACAAAAATCTACCTATTGAGATCGGTACCATGTCTATATATATATATATTTACACGCTAGCGGACCCAATTTTGAAGACATTTGAACCAAATTTTATTATGTTATTTCTAGACTTAATAGCTCGGCTAAGTTCGTTAATGAGCAAAATCGGTCCAAGGGGGTGGTCGGGGGAGGGGGTTGAAAATTTGAAAAGAATATCAGTCCCTATGGACTTTAGAGGGAAACTTTGTCTGCATAAATTATAGTACTCCCTATGAAATTTACGGTCACACCAACGATTCAGGGGTTGTGGGGTTCAGAGTGGGGCTGGGGGAGGAAATTCGAAATTTTTAAAACCACGTCTTGTGGGCTATCGTTGAAAAGCTCTTGGTGATTAATCTACAAATCAATAACTAGTTTCTCGATAGCGCTCATATAAGGCGAGATTTGAATTTTGAAAAAAAAAAAAAAAAAAAACTTCGAGATCTACCTGAGCCTGTAGGCCTGCCGAAAGAAGTTTTTTTTTTTCTCGACTCATTGTAATTGAACACTTATTTGAAAACGAATGAAAATAATCGCTTTTGGTACAGAATCTACGATCGGAAAGCTTGAGATTATGTTTATTTACTTTTATTTATTTAATGGTAAACTTCATGTGTAGCACTCGGCGAGCATTTTGGTTGGACACCAGAACAGAAATCAGAGATAACAACAAATGGGCAAATTATCCTGAGCCAAAGTTTCCTAAAGACCATAAATAAATTCAAATAGGCAATATGAATGTAAGTAAATTAATTTTGTATCAAATAGGTAAATTAACGATAGAAGTCTTTAAAAAAAGGCAAATTAACGAGTAAGTCCAATGAAAAGGTAAGAGAGAGAGGAAGTACAAACAAGTAAATGCAAGATCTTCGGTGATTCAAGATAGCAAATATATTACATATTGATTGTTCTCTGACGATCCTTTCAGAAATGAAAATTCAACGTTTATTGAAAATTAGTTTCTATTTTGTCTTAAGTGTATTGATTACCGACCTTTGAAGTAAATTTGTTTTAGGTATGTTTAGTAAAAGAGAGCTACAATACGTGTCTCTCAAAGTCTAAGTATGAGAATAAGTCGAACAGATCTGTCGTACTGCCGGCGAGCCTGATTACGGTTTTTCAGGGTTTCCTTCAGTGTGGTAGTGTTTTGTGAGTGCATTACGTGAGTGAATGGTTTTGATATTTTGCGGATTGAATACGAACAGTTGTTGATATATACCTATTCACACACAACTAACTGTAACACATGTTTGTGAATATTATATATGTGTTTTCAAGATACGGATGTGAGTGTAACGTGAACAAAGTAAAGTTTTCTTTTTGCATCCCGTTCTATACTTTGAACGAAGTGAAAGATGCAGTTTTCTCTCATGGTTGGGCCGAAATAGGCAACAACCTCCATAAATTTATAAGAAATTCGATAACCTTGTAACGAGAAACGGAAACTGTCGAAGGTAATGCTATTTTCATTATCGTAACAGTTGTATTGTTTTTTTGTTTTTTTTTTGTACACATTTGCTGCAGCTACATGTTGTTATTTGCCATGTGTTCTGTAATGTGAGTGTAGTAATCCCGTTTTATTGTGTTGTTGATTTTAGATTTTGCCATAAAAGTAATGGGAGTGCATTCAAAAG
This sequence comes from Lepisma saccharinum, assembly GCA_022664845.1. Taxonomy (NCBI): domain Eukaryota; kingdom Metazoa; phylum Arthropoda; class Insecta; order Zygentoma; family Lepismatidae; genus Lepisma; species Lepisma saccharinum. The sequence continues at coordinate 54,653 of JAGDQP010001602.1, forward strand.
TCTTTATTTTAATAACTCTCATACTGACGCTTTGAAGTCACAACCAGGGTGTCGTCCACCCTGGAAAACCTGGAATACTCAGGGAATTTTATGTCCACAGTTGATAATAGCATTGCCCCGGCAAGGCGGAGGTCGTGAGTTCGATTCCCACTGCTGACCGGATTTTTTTAACGTATTAAAATCCTCTATTTTAAAGAAACTTATCTTTTTTTTTCACTAGTGAAATACAAGATGTTTGGACTTGGTGGTAGTGTGATTAAAAAAAATGTCATTGCGTATTATTTTACATGTGCCACTATACTAAGAACTCAGGGAATTTGAAAAATAAATGTCATGGGAAAACCTGGAAAACTCAGGAAATTTCAAGTCACGAAATTAGTAAGACACCGTGAGAACGAATTTTATTTTGAACTGAAAAATAAGTTGAAATGTCTTGTGAATTGAATTAAAAAAAGAAATTTCAATATGTTTTCATTTTGCTCAGTCTACAATTCTCTCACGTCAGTTTTCCAGTAGTAGAAGGTATATTTTGTGTATGTTTCTTACATAATAATCTACTTTTTTCCTTATTGACTGCAAATCTAATTCATCAGATCTTACTGAGTAGTTATGTCCTTTGATAGGTCTAAAACTGGTTGTTAAATTTCAGGTGACGTATAAGACATCATTACTCCATCTTCAGCCTCGACAAATGACCTTAGTGGTGGCAGAGTTGAGGGATGATATTATACCCGAGCCGGATCCAACGTTTAATCCAAATCTTTTCTCGGAAGATGAAGAAGAAGGTATTCAGAACTTTACTTTTAAGTATAAACAATATATTACTTATGCTCTTTTCCTTCTCAATGAATTGTGAACCTTATTTCAACTAGCGATTTAACATTGTATTTTCTAAAGAAAAACAATTGATCATGGAAGTAATCTAACGAAACTTTTCGACCACAACTGTCTACTTCAAAAGCTCTGTTATTATAGTGTCAGAAAAACTCCTTTGCAATGAATCAAATCGGATGTGAAGCGCGTTGTAATGGCTGTAAATGGTAACAAATTTTTTAGAAGAATGTATTGAATCACTTAATGTAATATAGAACTTCGATCTAGTATATATAACAGTTAACAGGTCTAAAGCACGTATTGGTTATTAGTATTATTATTCTGATTTTTTACAAAAGTCCTAATAAACGAGTTATTCTTAACCTTTTTTTATTCACGGCCCCCTTTTAAAGCCTGATACAAATTTGTGAGGACCCCCCCCCCCCACTTCCCCAGAAATATTAATATGAACACAACTTTGCATTCTACGTATATATTTACTTAACTGAATTTTGATTGAAATTTATTACAAAGAAAAAGGTCATAGTAATGATGACACAACTGCAAATAATTTGTCACTATGACAAGTATTTCAGTAACTGATTTCGGAACCTGTGACAGGTATCTTTCACTGAAATTTCACGCCCGACTCAAGTTAAGCCAATTTCAAATAACCTGATTGTTTTCCACATCACTTAAGGAGCATTTTTTCATTTTGGCGATGGTCGATGACCGCATTCAGCGAATGCATGCAACGGAAACATTGTGTGGAGTACTTTCGTTTGAACGTTTAACGCGCGCGACGCCTTACTATACTTTATACATTTATATGACTGTCTTCTCGTTCACTGCAAGTTTAATATCCTTCTGTAAACAATATTTCTTACCTAACAGAATTTTAGACATGATTACAAACAACTATAATAAGCAGCATTTTAAATTAAACTCAACTTTCATTCAATATAAAACAGTAATGGTACTTCAAGCTGCCTGCAAACTCTGCTGCCATTTATTGAATACCAAACTTAACCACAGACCGCATACATTCTCTTTCTTTCGGGTTTTACCAACAATACCATAGCATTTTCGTCCAATTCTTGACGTTAGCTTTCAATCTTCATCTCTGCTGAAGTTCATATTTGGTACAAAATAGTTCCAAATTCAAAGAAAACACGAATATAAACTGCACAATACTCTGCAACGCCTGCGACTGCTGCAGCTTGACTGGTCTCCCAGGTTGCAACAGTTGCATGCGTCCGACGTACAAACTAAACCGACTGCAGTGATTTCCCTTCAACGTGTCAGTGCAGTGACGCGTGGAGCAGTTGCTTGCGATCGTAGCATGTAACCATCGCACAAACGAAACTGCACCTTTTTCACAGGCAGTGAATGTTATTTTTGTTTGACCCTTTCGGTCCTCCTGAAACCCTACCATGGACCCCAAGTTAAGAACCCCAGTACTAGACAAATGACAGAATTGTAAAGGAGCAAGGTAAGTCGCTTTCCCCAATTCGAAATATAGGGTGTCCCAGAATGCTTACTCTGATTAGAAATGTTCATAGCTCTGAACTGGAAGTAGATATTGATACAATATTGGGTACATAGATAGAGTAAATCATATATTTTGAATCATGATCTGTTCATTTCATTTCAAGTACTCACTGTGAGCACCGCGAGTCAGACGCAGAATGTCCAGACGGTACTTGGATCTTCTGCATTTGTCGGCATTTCACATGTTACACTTGCAATTGCTTGAGTCATGCGTTCATCTAATGTCTGCAAATTCGGTACGGGTGTGACATGCACCAAGCTTTATACATAGCCCTACAAGAAGAAAGCTAATGGGGTTATGTCTGGCGATCTTGGAGACTATTTGACAGGACCATCCCTTTTAATCTGCATTGCGCTTTTTCTTGCGACGATGTAATTTTTATAATTAGGCCTATCGTCACGTTCCAGGATACAGATTCATACATGAAACTATAGAAACAAAACTTGGAGAGTTTGTGAACGTCCTACCAACAGATAATCACATAGAATTGCAAATAATACGTAATCAGGGTAAACATTCTGGGCCACGCTGTATTTTTCAAAAGGAGCTTTGAAGACAATGTTACCTAGTGGAAGGAAGTTTGAAGTGCTCTTTACCCCAAAGGTGTACCTACGCAGAAATCCGTGAGTTATAACAGGCTTGTTGTTTCGCTCTTTGTCTCAGATTAAAAGAAAGAAAAAAAAATGATGGTGTTTCCAACGATCGGAGAAAAAGACAGGAAAGGAACAATTCATAAGAAGGAATATGTATGAACTTATTTAGAATTCCTTTCATATTTACTTTTATTTTCATAATTCAATAACTGATTCCAACGCTCTGTATAGAGGCTTCGTCACTGGATGAGGTTCTGTTTTACTGACTCCTTTGAAATCGTTAAATTAATTTCGAAGTAGATAGCTTTGGTCCTTTCCTGTCAAAAGCAACGCGGGAGTGCCTCAAGAATAGATCTTGGAGGTTTATGTATCGTAATGTTTGTCATCAACACAATTTACTTGTCACATCGCTGTCTACTTGAAATCAGAGTTAACTGAAACAATAAACTAACTAGAAATAGACGAAATTAACCCATCATCCATATAGATCATACAATTTTTATGGCCATGCCCTCTGCATGGCTTTTATCTCAGCGAAAAGTCATTAACAAGCTTCAGTCAGTAAAATTTCTTTGACATTTTCATTAGTGAATGCTCAACACGAGTAGCAAATTCTGTTTGCTTTGTCCTTCGAATACTTAGAAGAAGTGTTCGAAGCAAGCGTATCGTACAAAGTTTTATTTTTAGTATACTTTGCAGAATTGCGCTCATCATCTATATCTGCTTCTATGATACAGCTTTGCACCTACCGAAACGTGCAGGCAGAAAATTACATGGAGCAAATAATATAAAAACGTAAATAAAATAATTCTACCAAATCTCTTAAGATTCTATCCTTTTCTTCTCCCCATATTTGCAGGTGCTCTGTTTTTTATTTTCTATAAAGATGAGTTCGTAGACAATCGAGAAGTTCATAAGTATAGCATGACTGTATGGTAGCAGCATAGGAAACAACCAACAAAAATACTCAACTTTATTCTGGTAGTATTAAAAATACATTTCCTGCACAACTATATTCAAGGAAAAATTATAAAAAATATATTTAGACGCGATTTTTACTCCATCGTAGAGTACTATATTTTGCAGACTATGCTAATTGTTTAATTAGCAACTATGCCAAGATAGTTGTAGATATTACTATGTTATTTGTACCGTGACAACTCAGATGCTGATCGAGTCTAATAACTTGAAGTGTGTGTAAGCATTCACGTTTGAATGTTAGATCAAGTACCTCAAATACCTTATTTTAACACCCAGCACCTCCACCACGTAATGATTTGGTGTTTGGTCTTATAAAACCCTGTTGTGGTGGTATTATTATCGACAGGATCGTATATGACGTGGTAGCACAGTCCTTATATATACGACTAAATCAGGCAGAGTCCATATGACCTAGAATCGATTATTATTGTGGTTATTATGAAATAATAGAGCAACACACTTATTAACGTTTTTACCGACACCAAGTTTATTATAAAAGGTTCCAATAACTATATAACATACAACAACTTTACAGATACTAAAAAGAGTGTCCCGAACGCGGGCCTTGTATTGACTTGACTTATGGTTCACCTCCACTGTAATGATTATCTTCGACTTGGGATTTCGGAGTGGAAAGAGTTTAGATCACGGATACTAACTCCCCCCAGTTATCGAAGTGAGACGGTATGCGGTGGTATGCCATACCGCCTCTGGTTTTTCAGTGATCAAGACATACCGTAACTGGAAAGTTTATGCTAATATACCTTTAATAAATCCATTTTTATACCCAGAAATTGACGAATAGCTTAAGACGTCAAAGATTTTATTTCTTATGTAGAAATAATTTTAAAGTTGGCAACGCCGACATTTTTGTTATCTTTTACATAGACATAGCGTATCTTAACTTTGCACTCGAGTGACGTAATGTTCTTCGCGATTTATTTGCCACCTGAACGGGAAATTCCGGGAATTGACAGGCAGGGAAGTGGCCTTGACCATTATCTTCTGCGTTTTAGATTTAGATTCAATTGTTTTTTTCTTATGTATTGTGTCTTCTTGCTTTAATATATATAAATGCCGTGTTTTGAGCATGGGCGGACTTAGTTGTTGTCTGCTGTGGGGGCGGACTTCCGGGGATCTAGAATATATGTCTCCGAAGAGTAGGGGGTCCAGAAGTTCTCCAGCGGGAAATTGTTTAAAAATTGTTAATATATAAACTCGGTTTTTTAGCATTTTCGTGCATAATTCTCTATAATACAACATAAGGGGATATTTTTAAAAAATTGTGGGAAAGTTGAGGGCGGGGCACAGCCTCTCCATGTCCCCCGTAACTACGGAGAAGTTCTCGCATAGTTTTGAGTCGTTATGTAAATAGAAATGCAATCTTTTAGGCAACAGTATTTCAACATTTACATAGCAGGTATGTCGAGTCAAAATCGTAATAAAACATACCGCCTCTGCTTTTTTCCACTTCGAACAACTCCAGTCCAAGTCGGGAGTTAGGAAGAGTCCTGACTCCAGTCCAAGTAAGGAAGAAGAGGTGACCACTATTCGAAACGAGTAAGTGATACTTCTAAGGCTCTTGATCGGCCTTTTATATCCCATTTTCGTAGGCGTATTTCCACAGTTTCCAAGCTTCACTGCTTGGTGTTAGTGTCGTCTGCTTCTTGGGTCGCTTACGCAGCATTATGTAATTCTTGTTGTTCGTGGTTTGTTTTCATTGTGGTTATGTTAACATACTGACCCAATGATCCACTTCCCATTACATTATTAACTTACCTTGCCTACGACTGATGAAGCGTATATCTGGCGACGCGTTGTTATTAATGCTTTTAGTGTTCTTAGTATTTTTATTGTGTATTTGTGCTACGAGAAATATCTAGACATTCGAAGGTAAGCAAATCATGTTTTGCTCGCTAGGAAACCAGTCATCTATAATTGTAGTTCCTGTTATCGATATTTGTTGTACTGTAGTTCGATTCCTGCCAGTCCAATATAGAAATTAAAAATAAGGTAGTTACACAGGGGACTCATATCTTGAGAGTTTGAGTGTGGCAGTTCTGAGTTTTCAACAAGTCGTGATCTTTTTGTTGCTGCAGAAGCCATGAATTTGGCTTTGTGAATTCTGTAAACACCGTGTATAGAGGTATGTGTATAGGCAGCAACGCCTCTAGGTCAGAGGTGTTTCGCGGGGTCCCTCTTAGACAAGATGATTAATAACATTATTTTCTGCCTATGCTATGGCGGATTCCCCAAAATCCGGGACTTCCAGAGTCGCGGAACCCGGGACATAGCCCCGTCTGCCCTGCCCTAAGGACGGCATTGCATAGGCCAGTATAAAAAATGCGTAAAGAACATAAACAAATAAAAATGAGGCTTGCTTTCGCTGATAGGGTGTGAGCACGCAAAAAGAAGTGAAAAAAAGTCAGAAAGTGCATTAACGTGGAGCGGCGAGACTGCAACATAATTGTAATTTGTTGCAAACTCACTTACGTTAGGCGATATATGCAGACTGAGATATTTAAGCATAAAACAATTTAATCCCGTGATTACTTAATCCATGAATTAACCTATGAATCATAGATGAAATATTTATAAATGGTGAATCCCATTCTGTCCCTCCTTTCTTTTTTCCTGCCACCTGGTGCCAGTCCAGCCGAACTAGGAATTCTAGTAAGTCATGCGCAAATCCTACACTTTTAATCTATTGCTGACACGTAATGTAAAGTATCAGACACTCAGCTTGCACTCCATGCTGTTTCTAAGTTTCTAAATTAAATGTAGAAACAATCATTACATATCATTATTTCATTCCTAGTTTGTCCGGACTATCACCAGGTGGTAAGAAAGATAAGAATGAGATTCACGATCTATAATAATATTTCATCTATGACTGGTAGCTTTAGTCGTGGATTAAGTACTCTCGGGATTACATTGTAATATTTTTAAATCTCTCACACACTGGAGTCTGTGTATGTCGCCAAACGTAAGTACTGGTAAATTTATTGCAGTAGTTCATCCTCTCGCGCAGTCATGAGTTTCTCAAATCCTTTTCCTTGTATTTTATTTGTTTGTTTGTCATTGCTGATTGTTCATGCCTAGTACTATATTTGTTTCAGTATTTACGGACGACAGAAGCATTCCACCTGGTCTTCAGACTGACATAGCGCCCATAGCACCGATGTCACCGAGGAATCAAACAGGTGTCGGAAGTAAGAGGTTTTCTCATCCAAAAGCCAGTCAACAATATGGACCAGAAACTCCAATCATGTTGGAAAACTTACCGACTCTAGCTAAACCTGAAACGTACGATGACATGGACGAATTTCCATACGTGGATCTCACTGTTAATCCGGAAATGGTGAGTTTTCGAGAATCCCTTCGAATGGCCAATCACGAAGCGAGCTGTCCCGTGTCTTGTCTGAATGCGCCACAGTGTCCACGCCACACGATCTCTCTGTTGTGCTGTTGTGATAGTGGTCTGCCTCATTCCGCCAAGTACAACATCGCTCCGTGTGACGTATTAGAGCACACTCCATCCACACTCTCAGATAAGCAATTGCCTTCGACAGACTACGCGACTAACGTTCAGAGATTGAAGTCGTCTCTTGTGAACTGGGGTCATGTCGAACGAACGGATGGCCTAAATATGGAAAGTGTGAAAGGCGATGGCCTCGAACTTTGTGCTGGAGAACATAACGGTGTGGAGAATGCGGTGATGGTGAGATCTATGATGAAGGCGGCTATTGACAATAAAATGCACGTAATGAATGGCATTGACCACGATGTAGCCCCCATTATCAGTCCAAAAAGTAGCACGAAGAAGAAAGACAGGCATCATTGTGGGAAACAGTTCTCAAATCAAAGTGGGAATCAAGTGGCTGCTGCCAAGTGGGGTGGGAAACCGGACGAGATTCGATATATAGATGAAGATACTGAACTGGCGTCTGCTGATAGAAGCATTTATAAAACCGTCGGAAGTACGAGTCGCTTATCGGAGTCCATGGTTCGAAGTTGCAGTGTGGGATACCTTGATCTAGTGGATGCTCAGATGGTTCCGAGTGACGTAGCATTTTTGAAAGAATCCCCGAAACGGTTAGTGCTTGTTCACAAGAAGAAGGACCGACCAAAGCCGAAATTAAAACAAAGTGGTAAAAGCCGTAGTTTAGATTCCAGTGACATTTTCCCCAAATTGGATGGCGTCCAGACTTTAACTACGAAAAAATCTCCGTCAAAAAAACGTGACAAGATGAGTTGTAATCGTTTAGTGAGGGCGGCTGTGGACGACAGTTCAATCAAGTGCATGAGTGATACGAGTGTTAATAGGGCGGCGAGTTCATCGAAAGACAGCTTTTCCTTTGTGGAGAAAGACGAGATTAATACAGCGATTCAGCTCCTGAACACGTCTCAGATCAGCAATGGAGATGAATCTCCGCGAGCAAGAGACATCGGGAAGATTAGTGATATTGCACGAACTCTGATTGTCAATGCTTCAGATGGGATGGGTTCTCCCAGGTCTTTGCCACCTCCTTCGCCGACATCAAGAACATCTCATAGCAGTCCAGCTAGTCCTGCCCTTAGCAAGAAATCGAAACGGAATTTGTCTTCCTCACCAATCAGGTAATTGTTTTATTTATTACTGTAAAATAGAACATTCCATTTCGTTTCTTATTATATTCTTTAGGGAAGGAAACTAAGATCATATAATTAGAGACACTGGAAGTTCGCGACTCGAGAATCCCGAAAATGTTAAAAATGTGCGAAAAATAATAAGAAATGTTTCTTTGCTATCTAGGCTGTGAAATCTCTGATTTTCTACTCGAGAATTATTTGCGAATTTGGCCTTCATACATAAATGTTTACGTTCACTCGAAAACTTTTTGTAACTTTCATTTTATTTAAGAATAATTGATCTGCTACTACAGTTTTCGTAAAACGTCCTAGACTAAGTTAATGTAATGTAAAGCAACGATCTCCAACAAAAGATGGCAGCAATATCTCGGTATATAACTAATGTACTTTTATCGGTGCACGAAATTTCAATGCTGCTCGTACAAATTCAAGCCTAGAGAGTTCAAACTTTCAGGGAAGAAAGTTCATAACCAATTCAAGAGTTCGATCAATGCCGATTTTTTATTTTCGTTTTTCTTTATTGTTGAAATGGCTTGATTGTTGTTGTCAGTATCAAAACATATAACAATGAAGAAAAATGAAAATAAAAAATTGACATTGACCGAACTCTTGAATTGCAGGGTTACCAGGTACTTGGGAAACTTGAAAATGTCAGAAAATTTAATTTTAGCCAGGGAAAACCTGGAGAAGTCAGGGAATTTAGTTGTTAATAGTACAAAACATCAATAACGTTATTATTTATCTGCTTTTGACCATGTAAAGCGCTGTGAGTATACTTTTATTTTACGACTAAAACTCCCTAGCATGAAGGATTCGAAGAACTTTAAGGCGACCAACTGAACTTAGTGACAAGATTAATATTTTGTGATCTTAGTGGCAATTTGGTTCATGTGTTCTCGAATAAATAATTAAATGTTAGAAAAATACACAGAAAGGTAGAGGGTGGGTATTGTATTGGGCCTTTCTGTGTATTTTTTCTTTTTTTAATACAAGTGTTAGCTAATAAAGATTTCCTAATCTTAGAAGCTAAAATATACACTAGAAACTCAAGAAATTCAACCTGGAAAATGTGCTGTACAGACCTGGAAAAGTCAGGGAAAATCCTTGGTAACCCTGGAATTGAGTATGAACTTTCTTTCCTGAAAGTTTGAACTGTCTAGGCTTGAATTTGTAGGAGCAGCATTGAAATTTCGTGCAACGATAAAAACTACATGAGACATATACGGAAGTAGTGCTGCCATCTTTTGTTGGAGATCGTTGCTTTATATTAACCTTAATTCAGTTACGCTATTTAATACTTCGCTAGTTCGGTTGCGGAGGCTATTCGATTGAGTTCTGATAACTGCCGCACGGATGCGGCACTCCAGCTTCAAAAGAAAATGTAAGTAGAAAAGTATGCAAAATAAATGTAGTTGTAATTACTTCAGAAATATTACTTGCACTTTTTATTTGTACTGATAAATTTGCTATTTTCACTTACAAACACCGAAGAATTTTGACCGTGAACTCAAGAATTTTGGCATTAGCACTCAAGAATGTTAGTAACTTGCACTCAGGGATTAAGCTACTCAAGATTTTCCAGGGTCTTATATAACCAATCAGTAAAGATGTTTAAGGTAAATATACATTACTTCAAGTGTCCAAAGCTTATACGTACAGACTTAGCTTTCTAATAAATAAATAAAAAAAGTATTTCAAGAATCCAAGGAGGTGGAAGTTCTGTGGGGCGCAATTTGGACTATATGAAAAATGGGAGAGAACGACCCACTTCCCATTTGGATTGTTGTCATTGTGTGAACAGCATTCAGCGTATAAACGATGGAATCCAATACTCAGGGACGGACATACTTTCCCATAATTAAGTTGATCTTAGATGGCAGTGTCCACACTGCCAAAACTTTAGATTTCACAAAATATTCCTCAACAACAAACGTTAGTGCAGTGATTCAATCGAGTCATTGTCGATTATCATGAGTGCTGGTAATGTTCGTTTTCGAAACGTTCTTGTGCTCTTTAAAGACCTTCTACATATATACGTTTTTACATGCAAACTTATGGTCTCACTGCTTCCCTGGTAAATTATTTGATGATACGTTGTTGTTTCACGCTTGTATGATGTTATTATTCGGTCATATGTGTTACTTCCATCGAAGAGTTTGTTATATCTTAGTGATTGGTTGATCTTTGGCGCATGCCTCATTATTTGGGCCCATGATTTAACGTATGGTTTGAATTTAAACGTCAATTGTAACTGGTGATTTCAGTGTTAAGTTTCTAAAGACTTCCAATTTATTTTCTTACATCTATGGAAAATACTTTAACCCTTGTAAGCAAGTCTGTCGTCTTCCTACGGGAAACATTTTCTTCGGTAGTAAGTAAAGATGTTGATACTATAGTCTTTGTGCTCTGTTATCAAGCGAAGAAAAAGACAGACCTTATAAAGCAGTGTTTTCCAACCTTTTAATACTCACGGACCTGCAAACTTAAGGACCGGGAAGATACTAATAGGTTAGACGTTTATTTGGCTCTCAAGAGATGCCAACACATCTTCAGGTTCTAATAGTTTTGGAAAGGAGATGTAAACTTTCAACTGAGGAAATCTACAAAATAAGCGTTAAATAATTAAATGTATGAATTTACCGAGGACCGGTACAATAGTTTCGTGGACCGGCAGTTGAAAACCACTGCTATGAAGAATTCCTATTAGTCACGGTTCGCCATAATAAAGAGAGACGAAAATAAGACACGAGAAAGAGAACTTCCACGCAAGAATTGTGCAGCTTTTAGAAGTAAATCAAAATCCATGTCAAAATATAATGCAAGTAAATCTTAATAATTTTGAGATTAAAAAGACAGTAAAACCTATAATGAAATAATTAAATATTCAAATTAACCTAAAATTATACATACATGGTATTAATACATTTTGAATCCGGCCAGATGGTGGACTATATACGTCAGTCAAATAAGTAAAACAACTCTTTATTTTACACTTCATGACCCACGGCAACAGCGGCTCCTCTGCATATAGCGAGTCTTCAGAATTATGAAAAAAATTTGGGTAAACTTTTTAAGTTCTTATATGTTTAGGGAATGGGATAGCCGAAACCAATCTATAGATAAGTAAAGCTTGCAACTTTCGAAACAGAAAAACTTCTATGGTTTAGTGTTCAGTAAATCAGCATTTACCAAATCAGTTTTCTCGTATCTTAGCCCTTTTTCACTATCTAATGACTTACTTCCTTGCTCGTGTAATCATGATATTCCATAGTAAGTTCTACTTCTCCTTTACCACTGTGAGCAGCTAACTGAAATCTCTACTCACTATAGTTTCCGAATTTGATCATCCCTAGGCGCCGTGAGAAACTTCAATGCTCGATTATCAAGCCTATAGCAGCGTTGTTATCTATTTCAATTAAATCACCTGAGAACAGTGCCACATTCTTTACTTTTGAACGTTCCTGATCCGAACTGATATCCTGTATCATTTCTTCTGTCTGTTCATCATTATCTAAACATGTGAAAAAGAACTAGTCAATGTCTGTGCCACTTAGACAATGGCAATCTTGTAATCGTTTGATCATCACCTGAAGATCTTGTAATTGGTCAGCTAACAAATCTGCTCTTTTCGAAACATCCATTAAATTAATTTTCATATTATCACATTGTTGTACTTGATTTACTCTATCGATGAGGTTCAGATCTAATTGTTCCTCCTCCTGCAACAATGACAAACTCTTCACATTTTTCATTGAAGTTCTTTCATGTAGTAATTGATCCGGTTGGGGCCATGGTTGCTCAGTTGGTAGAGCGCTCACCTCTGGTGCTAAAGGTCGTCGGATCGATCCCTGGTTATGCCATGTGGGCTTTGTGGTGGACAAACACCGTGTGCGTGGCTTTTCTCGGGGTGCTCCCGTTTCCTCCCCTTTCTTCATTCCATCATTTCATCTCATCTCATCATCATCCATCCGGCCTGAGCCAAAGTTGCCTAAAGGCCTTGAAATTAAATTTAAATTCAATTCACAAGAACGCCTCCAGTGATGTCAAGAGAAACGAAGCCAACAGTAAGTGTTGAACCCAGGGCATCGTTTTGGGATCTTGTGACGTAATTCACACTTCGAACACCTAGTGAAATTCTTCTTTCCTTGATGTGCTACATGATGTGACAAGTTTGATGATGGAAGTACGTTACACTCAGTGTATGAACATATGTAATAATGCTGAGGAACGTCTCATCCTTCTGTTGCCTTAATCTCATTATAACAGTCTGCAGCGTTAGGTTCAGGATATCTAAAAATTGAATTCTTAGGTATCCATCTAATATGCCGTGGACAAATTGATCTAAAATCAACATATCAGTCAGCATGCCAAAATTACAGTTCTGTACTACAAAACCGCATTTAATTTGTTAATTTTGATAATGTTGCTAAACATAGATCAGTATTTGCTTCATTTTCTTCTAAAGTAGATGATTTGTATGAACTTCAGAAAAAACAATCAAAAATTATAAAATTAGAAAGGAAAGTTATGGTTACGATTCTACTAACAATCAAGAAAGCTCCGATCCCTTCTCAGAAACACAAACATTCATTTTTATAAAATGGGTTGATAACACTGACAGTTGGGTTGCTTAAGGTATTGGCTACTGCTGGTCAGCTCATCAATATTAAGACAGCTGGCATCTCGTAAAACTATAAGAGTCCAATCTCTACTCCATATCGACGTAATAACTACACTGTATAAATATAACAAGGCATCTTAAACCTGCTCACTCACTTCCAACATAATTCTCATATTAGGAGTAGCTAAAGTGAAGGATAGCCCACACAAGATCATACAATTCAGAGAAATCGTAAAGTATACGCAGGACAGAGAATCAAGGTCTGAACCTCCCCATAAAGAAAGAGAAAACTAATCTGTGCACGCAACGAGAGTAAAACACTATCAACCAGACACGCTGGTCCACAAAAGCTAAACTGGACAACGTAAACAATAGCTATCATAATATTCCAGTGCCAGGTAGCATTTGCAGGCAATCAGGGGTAATAAGCCTAAGAGTGTTTAGTTTCCACCTACTGCGAACCTATAAACACATCCCCTTCATATACTGAAAATCAATAACTGGAAGCATACTAAAGGGCAAGGTTAAGCTAACTAGTCCCTTTATAGAAACTTAAAGCAATTCAAGGCTCAGTAGACTAAGTAATTGTCTTAACCAAACTAAAATATAGATTTAAATACTTCTCTAAAGTCATACACCTTCTGTAAATAGAAGTTACACACACCTACACTCCTGGCTGTGGTTCAATTTTGACAACGTTTGGATGCAGTTCTGCATCGTATATCTAGGTTATGTAATAAACATGTTACTGCTCATAAACTCTTGAGCTTAGATATACTAAAATGAAACTGTTTTATACTTAATTATGCTTCGTTATCTGTCTTTGAAATTACACTCATTAACTATTTTTTTTATTTCATGAAAGACACGTCAATACGCAAGTAAAGAATAGAAATACACACATCGTCACTGCCAAAAGTTGCCAGATTGAATTTGAACAAAAGTACTTTTGGAAAGTGTGGCAGAATGACTGTTCTGATTCAAAAGTTTAAGTAAAAGAGTTTGAACAAATTAGTTATTAAGTAATATGTTTCTAGTTGATACTAATTCGTCCAAGAAAAACATTATTTTGATTATTGAAAATTTTAGACAAACATGAAAGTTAGATTTTTGAACATTTGAGTGAAATGATCCTGTCCAAATGATACAGTGCTAATATAAGAATGTATCGAATATATCACAAGCTATAGTTTGCCTTTAATGCACAGACGGAGATTCATAAGTTATGTGCAAGGTACATGTTCTTCTGAGGACTTGGTCTGTAGCGACATTAACTGCAATATTTACCGCACATGTACAGACATTGATAGACAGTAATTTAGCAGGTTATAAATAAAGTAGTTTCCAAAATGATTCTTTACCTACCAAAGATATTTACGTGATGTTTCCACCACTAATACAACGGACTAGACCAGGAGTCATAAAATTTTGGGTTGTAGAAAAACAAATACTGGTTAAAAACTGTACTGGTCAAAGTAAAAACTCTGATAGTAGCATTTATAGTTAAAATGAATATTAGAAGGAAAGTGTAGTTACTGGCTAAAAACATTAGCCCATTTCATATTGATATAACTCTGAATATCTATAATTTTCGTAGTATAATTCAACTGAATAAAGATCGATAGATTTAACACATATTTTCAGCAAAATCTAACGTAAATTATTGTAAACCATAATTTTGAAGTATTACAAAAATTTAAACCATTTGCAGGTACAAGCGATATAGCCTCGCAGCCATGAGGAAGGCGGAGGTGGTAAGAAAATTACTCATTACTGATAATTAATATTTTATGACTTATTTCTTCATCAAACTATTTCTTCGTTGCCCACTTCACGGTTGCTCTAAATCAAATCGGCAGGAGTTCCTCACAATATCACTCCTCCATCAATGAAAGTCATGAAAATCTACAAATTGCCAATATGGCGGCACTAAAAACAACGTGGCAGCATCCTCGGAAAACTACTTTAATGGATCAAGTAGATATCTTCACCGTCTCAACTGAATATTTATATTTAGAGATGGGTCGATAGCAAAATCTCTTATACTGATACTTATTTCAGAACTTCGATACTTGATACTTTCCTCAACAGTATTCTACAATATAAATAATAATAATTGTAATAATTAAAAGTAAAAATCCAAATAAAAGAATTCCTATTTTTAACTCATAGACTTTGTTAACTTATCCTATTTTAAATAATGTTAATTTTAAGCAATGTTGACTCTTTTACATACATGATAGCAGAGAACGCCGTTCTAAATTTTGAGACAATACTGTTAACATGTTGTTCCCTTCAATGAGTAAATGAAAATAAAAATACGAACAATATCACCATATTAACCTGCACAAACATTTAATGACTGAAAGGAAAGAAACACGAGAATTTTCATTCTATTGGAATCAAGTTGAGTCCTTCTTTTGTTACATATTATTCCTGTTGTGTTGCGTCGAGCTCTCTGTAACGATATTGAAGTGATCGACTAGTGTCGAAAGATAGACAACAGAGCAAACGTTTAACCTCGATCATCCACTTCCTGTCCAATCCAATAAGACATGGGCAGTATCGCGATGCAAAAAATGGTATCTTGGCGAATACCTGATACTTTGGGAAAGAAAAGTATCTCTTTCGAAGTTCTCGATACTTTCAAGCAGTATCTAGTATCGAAATAAGCGATATTTTGTACGATACTTCCTGAGGAAGTCATTTCAGTCGTTGAGAGTAGGATCCAAGAAAAGGAAAAACGTCCAAATCTAGATGTCAGTCGTAAATGTTGTGAATTGTATGTGCTGGCAACATCGATAGAAAATGGCGTCACACTTCCCAGCAGTCACAGAAATTATATATATATATATATCTTTTGTACGATTGTTTATTTTACATTTACGTACATCAAGGAAACCATGTCAAGTATCGATGCAGTTCGGGATACTTTTGAAAAGTGTTCCTTTTACTCGTTACTTTTTTTTTTTTTTTTTAGCAAAATATCGTGTATCAGTATGTAGATACTTTTTTCTTGGAGTATTGATATCGAATATGGACAAGAGGCTCCAGAAATCTCATATTCAATAGGTAGCCTATTAATATTTACGTTCAACTATGATCTCTTACTTCCTAGCATAAATGGATCGTAACAACCAATTCCTTTGAAGTAATTTTGTTTTGAAAAACGTAAGAAGCTTTTACTCTGATATGTAAACTATAATTTTCTACTACGAGATATCACTGTCAGAAGATATAAAAGTATCGAGTTCATTATTAAAGGGATCGATCGATACCGATACCATACAAGTATCGGTGGTATCGAGGTATAGAAAGTATCGAGAACCCATCTCTAAAATTAGATAAAATTACCTCGCCTCCAGTCTGCAGAGTAACTTGACTTAGGAAAGGGATTACATCTCACGTAATTTGCTGATCCCCTGGATAACAATTTATCAACAGACTATAACGGTGGGCAAAACACCGCTATATACACTGTCATTGGCCGTTGAGTTAGAATATCATACATAAACTTTCGGTATAAAAACTCACGACAGTAATAACTGTCAGCACGGATTGGCACCACTGCGCGACAAAAAAACAAGTGAACAGCGATAACCAGGACAGGGAGGGGAAGATGACTTGCACGTAACAGTGAACGCTCACCGCTGCTGAACGGGTCAGATAAAAGTGCATCTTGCGAAAATAGTGAAAACACAAAAGAAACGTGTTGTGTTGAAGTTTTAGCAGGAGAAAAGAATATAAAGTGTTAGTGAATCCGGTCAGAGAGACATTGCATCTCCCGAGTGTCACAGAGGAATAGAAAAGATTTCTCCCCTTTTGTCTTTTGTGTGTAATAGAAGCCCACTACGTTTTCAACGCAATGTTATGCCGTATTACAAGTAAACTGAAGGTTGTACTTGGAACAGCAGTGCGTCTCATAATTGGAAAAGAAGTGAAAGATAGTTATCAAATAAGCAAGTTCGAGCTACAGAAAGGAAGAAAATGAGCGGAGCAACATCACATCTTTAATTAAAGTTCGACTACACATTAGTGTCAACCCGAACCATTTCCCGCCTTTTAGTCACGTTGCCCCAAGAAGTGAAACATTGATTCCGGAGGTGAAGAAAATAAAGTGTGGTATATATACAAGTGGCACACACCAAATAATATGGTCTACAAATCATCCCAGCTAACAAAAATAAGATATTTGTGATTTTGCCCACGTTGCGCAAAACAGCGGGAACGGTCAGAGGAGAGTACAATGTCCAGCCAGTTTTCCCTCCAAAATCACACAAAGGAAGCTACATCCATTATCCCTCATCAAATAGTGTAGTGAGTGAGTGGTGATAAAAGTACAAAGGCTTTCAAGAAATAATAGAGAAAAGCCAAGTGTATATTTGTTTTTTGAAAGTGAAGTTTTGCCTTTTTCTATTTATATTGTGTAAAAACAGGAAGAGTGCGTTGACGCTCAGCACGTATAAGTTAATCCTACTCAGACGAAGAAGCAGGCTAAATACGCGCAGTGCAAAGCTATTAGATTTTATCCCGTCTGAGTACAGGGAGTGAAATAATAATAATAATAATAATAATAATAATAAAAGTGCAACGGTGTGGCATCATTTAACTAACGGCAGAACACATGAGAACAACGCCGTGCTACACTGATAGATAGATCTCGTGCGCGAGGTCGTATCACAAAAGCAAAGTGATTGCATGTATTATTATTTGTGTTTTTACTTGTGTAGTTAGTTTTCATTTTTGCTGCATGATAAATTTATTACCATATATGCATGGCACCGGTAACATATAAAACGAAAAGTGCAAGTTACGCCAAGTAGTAGAGAGTGTGAAAATGGTTCTCCTCTGCGTATTAGAGTACAATATCATCAGATTGATCATTGTAAAGTAAATAAAGCGAGTTACATGTAAAAAAAAATAAATAATAATATTAAATCGAAATTATGTTTCGCACGAAATATTTTTCCAAAGTGCGTGTTCATCAGTAATCTTTGTAAAAACTCCAGGTATTGCCTGTCGACGTGTAAATTGAAACAGCGAACACCCACATAAAAGAATTTCATAAGAATAAATCTAAAAGTTCATATTTTTCATGCATAATCGAAATAAAGTGGTTATATTTTAAAATTCTTTCCTTTTTATGACTTTGCGTAGCGGATAGTGCATGCAAAAATAAAGTTACGATATACATGTACGCTAATGATATTTTGTTGCAGTGGCGCGTAGTCGCCAGTATACCGGAAAGATACCGTGTCACGTTAAATATTCCGTCTGCCGGTGTTGGGATTGTGAATTTGCACGGTGGTCAAGTAGATACGGTCAATATACAGTAGGTCCCGACTTCTTCGTAAGTGCTCTTGCTCGTTCATGGCCTCACCCCACATGTGTTCGTCATACAGATTACGAAGGCAGTCTTTCCAGTTATAGGAAAGAAGGATTCGTAGTCTGGCGTTCGAATAGAGACTCGATTCCCTTTTGATGACTTTTGAGCGCTCGTCAACCGCAAGATAGTCCCCTTACGGACAGGTGCCCCGAACAGGAAGGCGAGTAGCGATAGGGCAGTCATAAGACTATTGTAAACATGTCATCTTTCCTTTACATCTGATGGGAACGCTCCACCAATCAGAACGCTGAAAGCAAAAATGTCGCTCTGAAAGCCAGTGAAAACCTGGACATAACAAATCGAAAACACTACAACACCTGTCAGTTCTCTCCTGCAGAAATCAGAACTTTACCACAAGAAAAATGCACATTCTGCTTAATAGAAAAGAAAATACCACTAAAAAAAATAATACTAAAATAACTAATATATAATGTCACACACTCAATATACCTAAGTTAAGCAAAAACTCCCCAAAAGCCCCATAAACCACCTTCTCGAGATAACTCAAGTTGCAAGAAACCGAAACAAGAGCTTCGCGTGAAACACAGCTAATGCCATCTATTAAATGAACTAAAAACCGTATGATCTGAGAATAATAATAGTATACATACTAACTGGCAGATGGAACCTGAGTTGCAACCAACTCACCCCCATGTAATAACGTTGAAGATATAATTGAATGTAGATTTTTTTAAAAATGAAGCAGACATTTTTCAATATTCAGTCCATAGTACAACAAATTCACAGAAGCAGCAAATAACAAACTATGATTATCAGTCAAATTAAAACAGGTCAGACCAAGAAATGTCATTGAAAATGTATTATCTCAAAAGTTATCTCCAAAACTGTTAAGAAATTTATCCCACTGGAAGATAAGATGGTCAATCCCATCCTTGCAGCTTCTGAGCTGACGATACCACATCTTTACCCAGTCACTCACATCCTCGTCTGATGAAAATCGATGTCCACGAATGTTTCTCTTCAGCCACGCGCCCTCCCTCAGCAGTCAAAAAAGCGAACCACATTTCTCTCTACTCTTCTTTACTCGCCTCCATAATGGACAAACACACATATCGCTAACCTTACTTCCAGCACAACAAACAAACGACTGCTGTGCAAGTTGTCACTGTGCTGTTCCGGATTCCCAACAGATGTCAGTACAGTTACCAAACTCCAGGGTTACAAACTTGTGCACTATACGATTTATCTGATGAGGACGTGGTTCCGTCGGCAGCCCAGAAGCTTCTTGAGGGATGGGATAGGCCGTATTATCTTCCAGTGGGATGAGTACCTTAACAGTGATGGAGATTACTTTTGAGATAAATGTTCAGTGGCACGTTTCCATTTGACTGCCTCTCAGATATTGTGTGTTATTTGAGAGAAAACAATGCTTGCTTTTCGTATATGTATAAGATGGTAAAAAGGTAGAAAAAAATGAATACTTACATAGTAGAATGCTGAGTCAGGAGTACAGGAACTTCACAAACACAATAGCAAAACGGCAACGTTTCCCAAAAGCGTTTTCAGATTGTACGAGAGAAATAGGACAGAGCGGACAGGTGCGGGACTTGGGCTAAGACGCCATGTTGCCAACGATGTTGGGTAACAGTGTGGCCAGGTTATGATGGCGGTAAAATGACTAGATGTGTCGGAGAGGTTACTAGGAGTAGGTAAGGGGCTTCCTAAAGGAACGAGAGGATAAAAAATCAGAGGGAAGGGGGAAATAATAATAATAAAATAATGAAGATGAAGGGGGAAGGGAGAACAGAGAAACAATATTGAAAAATAGAATGAAAGTGCAACTAGAGACGGAACAAAGAAGGGAATGGAAGAAGAAACTGCACTACAGGAAGTTACAGGCAGTTGAGGCCGGGTTCATGGTTGGCGAAAAGGATAGAGATGTACGTGTGCTTCCATCTATTTTAACTGTGGCAGGTGAGTCAGGGTTCAGGATTTTCGGGATGCTGACCCGAAAGGTTTCGTCAAAGGTGCAGCCGTGATAAGAAGTGTGTTCAGGTATGGAGAGGTGCGGAAGTTGTGATTTGGAGGAGTAGAGAATGATGCGGATTGTTAGAGAAGTTTGGGTTTCACCAACATAGGTTACAGAGTAGGAGATAAGTGAGGTTGGAAGATATGCAATTGTCGGAAAGAGTACGTCTTGTGAGTGACAAGCTGTACGAAGGTCAGACTGGATCAAAGATAGGACAGGTTCTGCAGCGGAGTCTATTGCACTTGCCAGGTTTGGAGGAGGGGCGGGATTGGTCCAGTTCTGGTGAGAATCGTGTTGAGATTCGGAGGTCTGCGGTAGACTATTTTGGGGCACGACGGGAAAATTTTAAGGTGACGCAGTGAGTATGAGGTGCGCCAGTTTGATGAGCTTTTGGAAGGTCTGTAGGCTGGGGTGGTACTGCGTAAGAAGATGGGAGTGGATGGAGCTTCGCGGGGAGGTCGGTTGGAGTTAGAGTGATTTCTATTACAGTCCAGTTGTTTACGGATGAGGTGTTTGCGATATCCACGGTCAGTGAGAGCTGAGGAGAGGGTACTGAAATAATTTTGGAGCAGGTCATCAGAGGAACAGATGTGGGTGCCCCGGACAGCAAGAGAGTATGGAAGAGAGCGTTTGGTATGGTATGGATGAGAGCTGTTGAAATGGAAATACTGCGTACTGTTGGTAGATTTGATGTGAAAACCTGTCTCAAGTCGATATGTATTCTCCCTTGCGCTGCTTACGAGAAAGCTTTTGTTTAAACGAGTCAGAAATTAAATGAATGTTATTGCAAGGGAAAAGCAGAATAGATCCTTGAGGTAATTGCTTCACAGTAATGCTGGAGGATTTTTTTTCAGTGTTGACAGTTTGTAGCAGTTCATTTGTAAAAAGATGCTAATTATAAAATTGCTGTGAAAACTTTTGTGTTCACCCAAGAAATGGTAAGAAATAATTTGTGGTTTTCCAAGGTTCTGAGTTTCAGAACTTAAAACGTTAATAATGATTTTATGTCAGAAGTGAACAGTATTAACTGAAGCTACTTTGATAATTTTGTATCTTACAGAGAGTTGTCTTTTCCACATGAAATCCCACAAGGACCTTTCAGACCGTATGTGAAGATCTTCCTTAATGACAAGGGCATATGTGACAGTGACAAGTCAAGATATTATTCCATGTATGTTTTCTTGATGCACATAACAGCTAGTGTGTGTGTGTGTGTGTTTTAAATGCACTGGAAGTAGTATGCATTAGCACGTCACCAATCATATGTGCTATTTAGATTAACTCCTAGGAAGAGAAATAGTTCATGCACATTGTGATTAACAATACGAACAGATGAAACTAAAACTATCACATTCACCAAAAGTTCTTTATTTCCCCGATATTGAATCTTTGTGACGTCATACACGCCTCTTTGGGAAACTCGACACGTCGTAAGGATTTCCGAGTTTAAGAATTTCTGAACGTCATGTACAATGTTGAGATAAATCTGAAAAATATATAGAACAACAACCAAGATTCGGTAACGTGGAAATGGAAAACTTTTGGTTGGAAATGTACTAGGACAGAAACATTTTGTAATTATCCACTATAAAATAAGAAGGGATAAAAGAGTGTAGAAACTCAAGGAAGTGCAGGAGAAACAAAAAGTCAAATCTTGCAGGTTTTCTGAGGTAAACGGGAAACAGAGGAACGCAGAAAATTGAACACACAAACAATTGAGTGAGACTCAAAACTCAGAATGAGAAAAATTACATCGTAAAGATTTCACAGAAGGAAAACGAACAACCAGAAAAAGAAAAGGTTAGAGGAAGGAAAATTTGGATTAGAAGTGGTGGCAAGAGTAAGTCAATCACAGATAGATCGGTCCGGGAGGGCCACTATTTAAGAGCCAACAGCAGTCCAACTTCTCATACGAAATCTGAGTTTGAAGTACCATTCAAATAAGTGATGTTAGATCACCGTCTAGTTCAATATGTCTGTTATTGCTCTGTGAATTATTAGTATCGCTAGTAGTCATATCCAATAATGTTTTTGAGTAATTAATAATGCATAGAATCTAAACATTTTATACAGCGGCAGACATGCCTGAGGATCAACAATTAGTTGAACCATCTTTAGAAGTAAATCCGCTAAAGCCGTAAGCTTCCTTGAGGGTCATGGTTATGAGAAAAACTGAATTCCGAGTATATCATTTTTAATGCACCCTAAAATCTTGAATTGAGCAGACCAGAAAACAGTCAACACTACAATCTAAAGCAAAACTATAGAACTACGCTAGCACTGAGAATACGCTCAATCCTAAACACATGACCCTTCAGGTTTTTGAACGAAGCTGACGTGGTCATTCACGAATGGGCGACATTATCAGGACCCCAAGCAGCTTAGTTGGGAACGTAACCATTCAGCTATCATAAAAACCAGGTTACTATTCATGAAGTTCATTCCAATTTGTAGATCGACCCATGGCTAGATAGTATAGTTGTGCGTTATAATTTAGTTCAAATATGCAAGCAACACAAGTATTTCACATGGTGTAAGGCGTCCGGATTGGATAATAATCCAATGTTGCGAAAGATCCTTGGTAGAATGAATAAGCAGTGTTAGAAATTAGTGGTGGAGGTAGTTTAATTCCAAAATTGTATTAGATACAGTTAGGTAAAGTTTTCTTAAAATTAGGCAAGTAAGTTTCGAGTAAATTGAAAATTCAAACTTTTTATGGTCTTCTCAAAGGTTTTAGGGTGCATTAAAAATGATATACTCGGAATTCAGTTTTTCTTATAACCATGACCCTCAAGGAAGCTTACGGCTTTAGCGGATTTACTTCTAAAGATGGTTCAACTAATTGTTGATCCTCAGGCATGTCTGCCGCTGTATAAAATGTTTAGATTCTATGCATTATTAATTACTCAAAAACATTATTGTATATGACTACTAGCGATACTAATAATTCACAGAGCAATAACAGACATACTGAACTAGAAGGTGATCTTATATCACTTATTTGAATGATACTCCAATCTCAGACTTCGTATGAGAAGTTGGGATGATGTTGGCTCTTAAATAGTGTGCCTCCCGGACTGATCTATCTGTGATTGACTTACTCTTGCCACAACTTCTAATTCAAACTTTCCTTTTCCTAGTTATTTGTTTTCCTTCTGTGAAATCCTTACGTTGCCCTTTTTCTTATTCTGAGTTTTGAGTCTCACTCAGTTGTTTGTGTGTCCAATTTTCTGTCTTCCTCTGTTTCCAGTTTACCTCAGAAAATCTGCAGGCTTTTGACTTTTTGTTTCTCTTGCATTCCTTGAGTTTCTACACTCTTTTATTCCTTGTTATTTTATAGTACATAAGTATAAAATGTTTCTGTCTTAGTACATTTCCAACCAAAAGTCTTTCATTTCCCCGTTATTGAATCTTGGGGGACGTCACAATAGACAAGCATTGAAACGTGTGTAGAATTAGATTTTTTTTTCATCTCCTTGACCTCTTAGTTTGTAATCTCCATCTACTAACATTATTATCATTATGCTAGTTCTGGTTATGTTCTCAAGCATCGAGGTGATTCAAATCTGTATGTAACATGATCAATTGAATTCGGCTTTAAATAGTTTAACACAAGTTAGATTCGATTCTATCGTGTACAATTCTGGAACTGGAACTACAGGAACTTCCACCTGCTAAATATCCACTAAGACTGTACAATATATTGCTTCAAACAGAGACTAAAGTTTAAACCTGTAAACTTCTAACGACTTTATTTCATATACTAAATTCTTTCCTTGAATAACTAAATTATTTCTTTAACATCCATCAAATAATTCAAATTTATCTTGCTAACATATCAAAACACATGAAACGAAATTCCATTCCTGAAAACAGAAGTTACGTCTTCTTTCTCTTTGTTTCCTATGGTAACCAACAGAGACATACAAGCTAACGTAGACTACTGCACAGTCATTCTCATATACAATATCTACTGTCCCTTCTGAATCACACATACTATCCATACATGCACAATCTAACAAATGACATTATGCGCATACATAAAGTAATCTTGCTATAAAACATTTGAAAATAGACACAAATAAATTCATTTTAACATACACATTTTCACTCACTCTACTCTAAGATGTATTTGTTCCATAGCCAGTTTAAACGTATGTCAGTATTAAGTTTTTAAAACTATCCGATCATAATTACATGAAAAACCAAAAACAATATGAAAATCATGTAACCATGTTTATTAGCAGTCTAGAATAACTTGCAGCGTTCTCTTCAGTTGCATCTATATACTCTTTTAGCGTTCAACTCATCCAAACAGGCTTGTTTTTCTTAAATTGAGGTACGTTTAAATATGATGTATGGCCGGACCGCGCTTGCTCAATGGTTAGAGCGCGCACGTCTGGCGCTTGGAATCGTCGGTTCAAACACTGCTCTTACCATGCGGGCTTTCTGGTGGACAAACACCGTGTGCGTGCATTTCCTCCCGCTTGCTTCATTCCAACAATCATTCCATCGTCATTCACCCGGCCTGAGCCAAAGTTGCCTAAAGGCCTTAAAAGTTAAATTCAATTGAAATGATGTGTGGTCTAATGCAATTAGTATTCTACCTAATGACTGTTCATGACTTTGTTCAGGTTTTACTGAGTTTCCCGTTATCTTGTCTGTTTGTTTGTCCGTTAGTCTTTCGTTTGGTTTTGTGAACGCTTCCTTTGGTTTGATATCCTCTAGAATTAGAACCAGTGTTTCCTTTCTTCATCCGTATTTGAAACATTGGAATTTTCTGCTCGTAACTCTGTGTTTTTATTATTATCCGAACGCTGTTGCAGGTTATATTGATTTTCCGTTTCTTCCTGTAACGAAACCTTCATCCGATAAATTTAATGTTCCAACTTCTTGATATTGTTATTCACACCCAGTTTCTCACTCTTCACATTGAGGTTCTTGGTTTCCGGATTGTGATAGGTTCTTGAGAATACCTTTTGAAACGAGTCGTTCCACTTCTGATATCTATTCCGGAAATAAAATTGATTTCTCCATAAAAGACGCTTGCGTTAATTGCCCAGTAAGTGATCCATTCCTGGACGTTCTACAATAGCAAAAGGCTACGATTATTAGTTTGTTAATAACCAATGTATATAATGTATTTGTCACACATACATAAAAGGATAATCTGACCTGATGTCTCAATCGGGTGGTTATTTATATCCCTCAGATGTATAGTGTTCGGTACGATTCCGGTTGTAGCCGTATTTTTCCAGCAACAAACCCGATTAAAATGATTGGCCACACCACATTGAGCACAGGTCTTTCCATATGCAGGTTTGACGGGTGATTTTTATTACAGAATTAGATCAGAATGGGAATAGCATACTTACTATTCTACATATTTTTTATATGTACCAAAAGTGAGGTTCGAGACTGAAATAGAAGTTTTTTCTTACAATTTCAGAAAGCATTTGTTGAATTCTCCGTTACTATCCAGGCGTCAGAGGAAGAATAAAGCCATTGAAAGTTCCGATGATGAAATCGTACACTCCGGTGATGAGATCATCAATGGGAAGAATTACAAGGACTTAGAAAGTTTCCAGAAAGCTCAACTAAGACAGAAGGTAGGCCATTCTATGGTAAGTTATTTAGAACATAACATGATACGTGGATATAAGGAACATAGTAAGGATAGTAGGCGTATACCATATAAGCCGTTGATACAGGACCATCAAATAAAGAATGAATCCAGTGTTTTATCCACACGCCTCCATCGGTTTCAGTTCTAAACCCAGCTAAATATTATATTTGTTCACAGAGAGATCGACAGAAATCTCTTATACAAGTAAATGCACATCCTGCATCTTACTTCTTTCTGCAGGACTTCGGAATGATACGAAAACTTTGGGTAAACAAGTAAATGGATCCTTAAAAAAAAAAAGTCAATTTTAACTCTAAAATAAGCAGAATAGAGTCGCGGAGGCACATCTTTAGGAGCTGCATTTTATATTAAGATTGTCATCACATTTTCATGTTAGCTCAAAAACCGTATTAGCCTATCCATGGTTATAGTTTTCAGTCCTATTGTTTTTGGCCTGCGGTTGCCAAATGGTTAGCACGCTCGTTTTCTAGGTTTAAAATCCGGTGAGGGTTCATTGAAGTTGTTCGGAGCCCACTTGAACAAAAACTAAGTCCCGGCCTTATAATCTCACAAGTTCGTTTAGGGCGTTAATAACAATGCCTCCAACCCCGAAATAACTTTATTTTATTCTTGCTTGATTTATCCTGAAGAAGGAACCTTGTAAGTTTCGAAAACTGAATTCAAAAATACAAATGAAAGTATTGAATTGAATTATTGCCCTTTGGGCATCGGATGTGGGAAGAAAATTGCAATCCGAGAGAGGGTTATACGAAGGAAATTGAAATCGATCATGGCCTAGTTTGATGGAATCAACCCCTCATTAGCCTGGTGAGGCGAGCGAAACCTTGGGGAAACCTCAGTCAGATGGTCCGGTCACTGGTAAAGAAACATTAAGTATCGATTCATTGGGCTTAAGAAATTTTCCAAAGAAATAATAATAAACCTATGAATTGTAGAGCAGTCTCATTCTTACTCACGATTTTGATGCACACATTATTATCAGCATGAAATAGTTTTATGTAATAACGGTCTTGCTTTTATTTTGGCATCTGACTGTGTCACATCAAATGTTTTATCACTTTGACATTATCCAGGGATTTTGCCAGATGCACATCCTCGATACACATCTTTCACCACATCTTATATTTCTTCCTGTGTTCTCCTTGATCCGAAAATAATCTATACCAAAACCTTTTACTTCCCCCTCAAAAAACTGCTCTTGCCCCCTCCCCCTACCAATTTCTATTTACACCCTGCCAATTTTGATGTCTTGGCAAAACCTCTGACGGTATCTTCCTTTTTGTTTTATTCTTCTTACTATTTTATTTCCAGTCGTTCTATCTACTGTCCCTTCCCACTTCAAAGATTCTAAGCTGTCTACAATCTTCATTTTCTCTCATCGTAACTTTATTTCTTTATGTACAACTTCTCTGGTATGACCGTGATCTTGTTTTCTTCTAACTAAATCTTAGCCCATATCCTTGTGTATTCTTGTTCTAACTGTACACCCTGTATTGTTTCAATTGTGTCCAGTTTCGAGACATAACCCAGATTCTGAAGATGATGGTGAACGATTGAATGGGTCGGACTGTGGCCAACCATTCAACTGTTTGACGTGGATTATCCTTAGCAGCTGCTTCTCGTAGAAAGTCGGTATCCAACTCGACGAATTGTCCTTATTGTGGCATAGCACTGAGGCTGGTATTTCCAGATCGGAATTCTGTGAACCATTGATGCGAACATCAAGGGTCTCTTGACCATATACGGTATTGATATTTTCTACGGCTGTGGTTGGTGAATGTGATGGAACTCGTAGAGCACACCGTGGCTTAGGTGTTCATCAGACACCACTGCCATGTTCAAACATGTGCCACAGTCAGGGTTGGCAAGGTAATTTACGTATATTACGTTTTTTAGGTAATTTACGTGGCGTGGAAAACCAGTTTTTACTCAAACGTAAAAAAAAAAAAAAAAAAAAAAAATCTGTTATATATTAATAATATAAAAGCTACTTTAATTATATTATATTTTGAACATTAATTTTATTATATATTTTAGCAGGGAATAATTATTATCTAAAGATCGTTGATACAGCCACGTATTAATAAATTTACAAGGCCTGTAACTGCTGTCGAGATAGACCACTCTCAGAGGAAAGAAAATTGTTAACATGAATCCTTTAAGCTTTACAACTGGAGTCAATACTACGAGTTGAAACAATAACAGAGACTAACGCGTGCAGTTCTTATCGGCCTGGTTTCATTGACGACAGGCGGCAAACTCTGAGATCGTACAGTGAGTGTCGACAAGGCTTTTTATTATTGCCAGCTTTATGCCGCACTCTGATGTGCGAGAGCGACAGACGGACAATGCACATCAAAGGAATGCAGCAAAGCTTATTGCGTGGCAGTTTCTTGGATTTGTTATCGTCACAGTGAGTGGCTTCATTTCACAAAACCATCCGACTATCACCTATCAGACACTCAGAGTGAGGCAGCAATAATAAATTCTAATAATTCGCCAGTTCGCAGTTATATTCCAATAAATAAATAAAGGTCAAGTGCACGTAAAACTTCCGAAAGAAAAGTGTGCTTTTAAAGCTTCTTTATTTTATACTTACAGACAACAACAATCATTGCAGAAACCACGGTTTCTTTAATTTTTCTAGCTTTTTACGTATTTTACGCGTAATTTATGTGTCCTGTAGAAAACATTTTATACGCGTAAGATCACAGCCCTTGTAACCGTCACACCACTTGCAGCAGACCAGTCTCGCTCCGTGCACAAATACATAATGAACTGTCCTACACAGCGCTAGTATCGCTGTCTTGGTGTAGTTCTTAATTCCCGTGTTGCATGGCGTCGTGTCCACATCCATGCCCAAAATATTATGTATGGGATTTTATAGCAAATAGACCATAATTTCATAGCCTGCCTCGTCGATAACTTCAACATTCTTCCTTATGCCGATGACTGCAAAATTTTTTACACCATATCATATCCCACGGACGTTACTACTCTGCAACATAACTTGACACGCCTAGAAAACTGTTGTACTATTGGCAACTTAATCTCGACCCTCAAAATCTGCAGCTATTAGGATTACTTTAGACCTATCAACAATGAAACCAGATCATACCTTGGGTTCAGTATTATCAAGATATTGCCGTTGTGTTTGACAGTAAATTAACCTTTATCACATCGACTACATCATTTCCAAAGCTATGAAAACCCAAAGTTCACTGATAGATACATAGGTTCACTGATATCACTAATATGCTTGCACTTAGAACGGCTTGCTAACATGTTTCCTAAGCTATGTTTTGCCGATGATTGATTATGTCTCTCCTATCTGGTCCATGACAAGTGACAGTAATGTCTTAAGGTTGGATGGAATCATGAATTTCTTCTTCAGTCATAAATGCCCTTCCTTATCTCATCTATCCATCTGATATTGTTTCTAACCTTCAGCTAAATGACCTCCTTACTCGCTGTAAACTTTCCCATCTTAGATTTCTTTATAACATAATGAATGGTAATGTCTGCACAAATGATCTTCTTCCATTGTTTCAATTACGTGTTCCGAGAACTAATAGCAGGTGCAGTGAATACTTTTACGTCAGAACTCCAAAGTGATCTTTAGAAAAAAAATCATTCCTAATCAGATTTCATTACTCACTGACCAACCATCCTGACTTTTACCTTCCCAAAACTACCTTTATGACTTTGTGAAAGGGAGTTATCTTAATATCGTATCTATTCTATTTGTCTCTGTTCAGTTACAGTTTTTTTTTTTCTTCTGTTACTTCCTAGTGTAAAATGGCCACCACATGCTGTACATTAAATAAATAAATAAATATTTGATTTATTAATCTAAATCGACATACAGGGCTAAGTCCCATTTACAAGTGACATCAAGGGATGTGTAAAGGAAGGCGACCAGGGCCTAATTTGAATGTACCATCCCGGCATTAGTCTGGTATGACTGAGGAAAAGCTCTGGGAAAATCTGAGTCAGGACGCTGGGTTTGAACTCAGGATCGATGCAAAGCCTGTGCTCTACCAAATGAGCCACGGCCACATATATGTCAATCCCTTTTCAGATATATAAACAAATAACTGTTAATTTACTAAGCTTTCATGTGAATACTTTTCGATAATGTACTGTTTTTTTCAGTTGAAAAGAGGCAAGTGCAAATGTTGCAGCAGTGAATCGACTTCTAGTTTGCCCAGACGTCGAGAATTTGTGATGCACAATAAGGCTCCTTTGTGGAATGAAAGTAGTCAGGTGTACCAGCTGGATTTTGGAGGAAGGGTCACTCAGGAGTCGGCTAAGAATTTCCAAATAGAATTCCGAGGAAAGCAGGTCAGTTTTCCCGTTCAGAATTACTGTATATTGTGATTTAGTTCGGAAATGTTTATTTAACTGTTGCATTTAAAGACCAAAAGAGTGGGAATATTTAAAAAAAAAAAAAAAAATGAGATGACGGTAGATCAGGAAGTTTTTCGGTAGCAGATACCCTGAAAATCTATTTTATAAATTCCACGTTTCACCATTGACTAAATTTTTAGAATAATGAAGAAATTCTACGTGGACACATTACATACCGTGGTGGTTAAGAGTGACGAACTACATACAAATCAGGTTGCAGATTCGAATCCCACCGCAGACTGTTGCAAAAAAAAATTAAAAACTGCACTTGAAAAGGAGTGAAGAAAATCCTTTTCGAAACAATATAAATAGCAGTATAGATAGGTAATCGGGAAGACAATGGACAAACTCCAACTACATAATAATATATACTCATAAACAGCAACCATTGTCATTATTGCCCTTCCATCAAGATCATTTACACTACACTACATTAAAATTGCTGTAGGTTAGAGTTAAAGAACTGTTGTGTTCTTCTTTAACCTACCTCGGCCTGTTGTAGTTTTACCTGTTGGATCTTCTACGCACCTGAGGAAGCTCGGTTGAGGTGAGTAAAATATTGTCAGTTATTTTGGCAACGAGTCCAGGCAGATTGCTTTCTTTCTTTTTAATTACTTAACTAATTAATATCGTATTTTAAACCGTACAGTTTTGCGAAAGAAGCTAAACTAATTTAAAAGAGTCACTTAAAGTTTCCACATTGATAAATTTTCTTCTCTGGCTCGAGACTTCATTGGGTTAAACAAATCAGCTATTTGCATAAAGAATATCCAAGAGAAAAATAAACGTTAAGAGGAGAAAGAGAAGAAGCTAACGTCACGCACGTCATTCTTTTAAAATATCCTGTTTTATGTATGGACATTGTGTAACCCTCGAAGGTTGAGTATTGTACAACCCGATTATTTACCCTCGGAAGAAGTGATCCTCTATGCTTTTGCTACGAAGCTTTTTACACATACACAAATGCAGCATATTAACAACTAAATACATATTATTACACGTTCAATTATCCTTTGACGTGTTTGCATTTGCATGAGGACAACAACAGGCTGTTGCAGAAAAGCTTCGTAGCAAATGCATACAGGATCGCTGTAATCTTTCGAGGGAAGGCAGTTGGGTAAGTGCACATTTATCCTATTTTACTTCATCAGTACAATTGCTTTCAGGTATTTGGATCTTTTTAGATCTACTTGCAGTCCAACTTCTCAGCAGAGAGCAGTGAGATTTTGGTAATATTCGTACTTCGTCATTGCACCTCATGGGTCATTTGTAAACAAGGGTAACAGAATGGTATTTAATTTGTTAAGGTATACTACTAAATAGTAATGGGCTTCGTGAAATCTAAATAGGGCCACAAACATTTGAGAGTTATCTGTCACTGAAGATTTCCATCACCAAGAAATCTGTTCACGGAAAATCACTATCATGAAAATCTATACGCTTAAGCGACGTATACAGGAACTTTGACCGCTGTCTACTAGTAGGCACCGTAAGGTCGTTCACACCGAATTCTGCTTTTTTTTTTTATTTTTTTTTTTTATTATTATTATTATTATTTAT
Source organism: Lepisma saccharinum (assembly GCA_022664845.1). Taxonomy (NCBI): domain Eukaryota; kingdom Metazoa; phylum Arthropoda; class Insecta; order Zygentoma; family Lepismatidae; genus Lepisma; species Lepisma saccharinum. Next base: position 86,838 of record JAGDQP010001602.1, read on the forward strand.
TTATTTATGTGTTACTAGTAGAATGCCTAGTTCATATTTTCGATACAGACGCGGGTCGCGTGGTTTCTAGTTTCTCATTCCACGTACCTATAATTACTAATTTTGTTCAAGTATAAAGACTGGCTTAGGCTCGTACCTAAAGGTTGATTTCGGAAGAGAGTAGGGTTTGAGGTCTCTTTGTGTGTAAAATTTACGTAAAGTGCATATAATTTTGCAAAAAAAAATTGTAGTAATTTTACCAAAGAATCTGAATTTCGCGGGTGGGGGGTGGACCCCTCTTTCCAGGTACGTCCCTGACTAATAGATCCTTGCGCTTTTTTTTATGATCATGGAACTGAAATTTTCATTGAAGAAATATGTACGTGTGGAAATATTTTTTAACTAAACGAAATTGTACAGTATACATTAACATCTTAACTGTTAAAAGGAGTCTTGTTGAAGTAGTCTATAAAAAGACATGTCAGCTATCTTTTGACGCAGCAAAGTAAACATTCTTATATCAACAAAGAGTTGATATAACTTCCATTCATTCAGCCCGTTTGGTCTAGTGATAAAGGTTGCGGGCAGGGATCCGATCAGCACCGGGGATCTCCGTAGATTCGAATCCTGCTCTTTTCTTTGGTATCGAGCATGGCGCCCTTTCTCATCGTTTACCCCAGGAGTTGTGCTCGCCAAGGAACATGTGCCCTAGCTTAGGTAGTAGATATCAGTAAAAGCCCAGAAGGGTGGGTAAGATAAACTACTTGCAGCCCGTATATATGATAAGTCTTCTAACATCCTACTCTGAGAGTTCCACTTTCAGTGATGTTCTTTTGACGTTCTCTCCATGTAACAGAAACATAAACGAGTGCATAATCTTCCAGGTGATGCAGTTTGGTCGTATTGATGGCAATGCTTACACATTGGACTTCCAGTACCCATTCTCAGCCTTGCAAGCATTTGCAGTTGCTTTAGCAAATGTCACACAGCGCTTGAAATGAAAGTCAGTTGTTCACCAAATGAAACACCATCAAGCGATCAACTTCTTAGGTGAGTTCATATTTCAAACATAATATTAAAATATAGTCAGTAGTTGAATCGTATTTATTGATATACATGTCAGGATATATAGTTACTTTAAGTATATCATGTTTCACATTAGATTTCAGACCTTCGTATTTTACTGGATCATATAAGGATGCTATATATAAAGGACATAGATATTTTTTATAGACTTCTGCGTAATTATTAGCACCCCGTATGAACATTACTGAATATGTGAAGATATACAGTTTGTCCTGTCTGTCTGTTTTCCCCAGAATCTCAGCAACTATAAGTCAGACAAAGATGAGACATACACCATTGGATTCTAATGGGCTGAAAGGATGGCGAAAAACTATGATTTTGACTCTAAAACTGGCAGGTCATTTTCATTTGCTCAGTTTTCTCCATTGTGCGTATGTATTTTCATACCTATCTGTCTGTGCACCCCTTCACCTCCCCTCCCCTCCCCTCCGATCCCTGTAGCTACAAGTCAGACAGAGATGAGCTATATACCATTTTATCATGGTCTGAAAAAGTGGGGAAAACTATGACTTGGACTCTAAAACTGGCAGGTCCTTTTGAATTGCTTAGTATTCTCAATTTGTCCCCCTCCCGATCTCAGTAACTACAAGTCAAACAGAGACGACCCATATACCGTTGGATTCCTCATGGTCTGAAAGGGTGGAGTGAAACTTTGACTTTCCTTGAATGTTTTTTAGAGGAACATTTGATTTTATACGGGGCGCTTTGCTTTTGTCTGTAATAAAATCATTACTTAGTTTGTTTTAATTGTAATAGGAAAATAATGTAAATATAATTAAATACCTTTGTTGGGACTTTAAATTCTATCTTAAAATAATATATAGTTTGCAATAAGTAAATAGATGAAGGCTTAGCTGGATACCTTGCTATAAGGAGGGAAGTCTCGCTAGATCCTACCGACAGCTGAATCAAGGCACAGGTGGAAACTTATACTACATGAAAAATGCCATAGACAGGAATCAGTGGAAGGTTAGAGAACTGACAATGGACTGAACCCCTGGCAGACTTGTGTGGATATCGTTTCTAGATGATTGGTAATTCAGTTTGTCATTCAATAGAATATTTGCCAGTACAGAGTTGGCAACACGGTAGCTTAAAACCAGAACAGAGTTAAGGTGTTCTCAAGGTAGAAAGCAAGAGGGATGATATCCCGATAGATTTATATGAAACTGTGGAATCGGACGACATTTGCAAGACAAAAGTGAAATGAACTAATTTTCACTGAGAAAACGTATTTGTAGTGCTTGAGAAGCAGGAGACTGTAAGTACTCGCTTTTCTTTAATTGGTTGAGAGTATAGCTGTCGTTTTTATCGTGCCTCATATTGCTTATTCAAGGACTCTCCATCTCGTCGTATAATCTATACAGCTTTAACTGGTTCACATGAGTTTCCAATGAGAAAAGTTCACGTTCGTTGGTTGGAAAATGTAATTCTTGCTGAAAGGACTATTTCTGTTCTTCCGCATCTGAAGACATATGTTTGAGGCAGTGAAAGATTCGAGAGATCAACCATTATCGAATATTTTCAGTGTTTTTAAAACTCAAGACAAGTTACTTATAGTCAAGCTTGCATTTTTCCTAGCTTTGGCAGAGAATTTGAGCCATTTCGTAAGGAATTTCAAGGAGATGCACATTGGCTCCATTTTTCCACACTTTGTGCATTTATTGAAGATATTTATGTCTGGATTCATAAAAGAAGTAACAAATAGTACTGAAGTGCAGAAGGCATCCTCAGTGAAGAGAGAAAATTTAAAATCTGCTCAGAAATTTACTTCGGATGCGGAATAAGGTCGGCATTAAGAAATTGTAAACTCGTGGAAGACAAGGATGTGCTATAGTTTTGCCAGAAATGTCAGACGTACTTGCAGTTGTGGTACCAAACTTCTTGAGCGCAGTCCTTTGAAGTATACTCAGACAGAGGCATTCTTAGATCCTGCCAAAATAGCGCATTTGGGAAACGTGACAGCCGCTACAATTAATTACAAGATCTCTTGATATCCTGTTAGAGTGAGTGAATTGTTATTAACGTCCTAAACTACCTGGTAAGCTTCTAAGGACGGGATCTACAATTTTTTTGGTAAAGTGGGCTCCGAACCACTCTGCTCAATGGACCCCGACGGGATTTGAACCCGTGACCACGCGCACTTAAAGCGAGCGCTCTAACCTCTCGGCCACCCCGTGGTCTTGATATCCTATTACAGTCAAATTGGTTATACAAAGTGTTGACAGATCTGAGAGCACTGATAACTGCAGCCATCGTGTTGGATGAGATTAAATCTTACAAACGGAGAGAGAAGTATTTTCTTCACACTCAACATCCAGAAATAGAACACCTGAAAATTTTTTCTAGCTACTACTCACACTGTCACATGGAAATGTAATATTGGAGAGAATTGTTTGAATAAATAGGGGTGTTCTCGTAGATGATAGAAGTTAAGTGTAATTAAATAATCTTTTAATGTAACCTTGTTTTAGTGTAATGGAACCTTGTAGACAAATAACATACTAAACCCCATTTCGTGTGAAGTGGCCAGGGGAGTATCTACAGCTCATCCACTCAGCAATTACTAATACAGGATATATATTTATACGAATGTATAGTTATCCACAAAGTACTTTTATTCTACTAAATAACAGTTTCATCTCTTATAAGAACAATCTGCAGAGTAAAACATACTTTACCATAACTCATAATGTATTCACAATTCATATCATTTCCTATTTGTTAAAATCCTGGAGTATTCTTTCTTTCTTTCTTTCTTTCATACCTCAACAAGCACTTTTGAATATGGCGCCCTAATAATCAAAACAATCCAGACAATGTCAATAAAAATCGACACTGTTCCTAGTTCCTTCTTTTTCTAATGCGCGGATTAACAATTGTTCCATTACACTAAAACAAGGTTACATTAAAAGATTATTTAATTACATTTAACTTCTATCAGTAGAAAATCTCAAAGAACCTACTGTGACTCAAGGACCAATTTTTGATGCTATACACGATACAGGGGGCCTTGATAATGTAAAAGTTTCTTGCCGAATGCTCATGCCAGGTGAAAAGAGGCTTTGGAGGAAAAGCGAACGAAGATTTTAACTCAAGAGAAGACATCTGCAGAAAACAGTTTATTCGAACAGCTTTAGATCGAACTTGAGAAGAAGAAAATTAAGATTGTGACAGAATGTGAATAAGAAATTGTAATAATTGATGAGAAGCTGAAAGAACTTTAAAAGTAATGCGTGGATTTAGCTGAAGTACAATTTCATTGTGTCCAGTTTCAATTCAATTTCTAAGTTGTCTTCATGTGTTTAGGGATACGTAGTTCCTATCTGATTTTATTTAGAATGGACGCGACCTTCAGGTGTATGTGGAAAGTGCACTTTAATTAACGTTAGCTTTTTTTTTTTTAACCTTACCTTTGTGGTATTTATTATTGGTAAAATTTTAATCATTGTTTGCATAAGACGTTTAAACTAAGAAAAATCCTTCATTTTCTTCCCATATCATTGTGTTCTTACACTGCGCAGTATTTTACCGTATCGTTGTCGATTTGAGTGGCAAAATCAATCGAGAGTCACTAAAAATGGGACCTGAAATTTTCCAGAAAATGACTAGGAAAACCGGGAAATGGCCAGAAATTTCGATTGGCTTATTTGAGTAACACCATGATGTATTCTCTTCCCTCAAACCATTCATACATAACTTCCACACTACTGCAGACCTCCCATGCACACTGACAAGCCTTGTTTTAACAGGGCTCCCCCTGCCTCCATCAGTGCCATGTCTTGAGACCCTGGAAATTCGCGAAAAGTAATATAAAATGTTTTTCACTATCCAGGATATGAAATCTGTGGATTTCTACTAGCGATTTTTTTTTAATTTGGCCTTTAGTCGCGAATTTTTATGTTTGTTCGAGAATTTCGTGTAATTTTTCCTCTTATTCAAGAATAATTGATATGCTACTGCAGTCTTCGTAAAACTTGAGAGACTTAATTCAGTTCGGCTATCTAATTTATTACGAAATCGAATCAGCTGATGGCAAGTGATCCTGGAAAAGATTTTCTGAAAAAATGTTTCAAGATTGTTGGACAGGAAAAGTGGTTTGACCCAACCCCTTACAAAAGACAACCTTAGTATAGCGTTCATGTATGCAGGACTATGTTGAACTGAAAGAAATGGTATCGAAACATTAAAGTATAAATCTTTTGTGGGTGGTGCTCGTACAGCTATGTGGATACCAGTGTCGCATGTTGACTGTGGGCGTTTCTTTTCACACTTTTCATGGGCGCTCACAAACAGAAGAACAAATTTAAAGGTGACAAACCTGGAACTTTTGTCATCCTGTGCTTTCGGAGCAGCTCTAAGAACTTGACACACATCTTTATACATGTTGGTGAGAATATATAAAGAAAATGTAAGTAGAAAAGTATGCAAAATAAGTGTAGTGGTAATTACTCAAGAAATATTACTTGTGCTTTTTATTTTTATTCATAAATTTGATAATTTTGCTTGACCATGAACTCAAGATTTTTGCATTATAACTCAAGATTTTCCAAGGTCTCTAGCCATGTCAAAGACAACCTCACTATTGTGTTGTGGTATAAAAATCCACTTCCTCCTCCTCATCATCATAAAACATCCTTACTTTATGATTATGATGGAAGGAAATCCAAGGAAGTAAATTACCTCTTTTACTTACTTACTTTATGGCTTACGGAGCTCGCAAGTTCATCGCCGTAGTAACAAACGTTCGCCATCGGGATCTATCCTGGGCAAGATCAAGCCAGTTTTCATCACAAACACCTACTTCTCGAAGATCCCTTCTAATATTGTCCTCCCAACGTCATCTCGGTCTTCCTAAAGGTCTCTTTCTCTCCGGCTTTCCAACGAAGATGGAATATAATCTTTGTTTTTTTCCCATCCGAGCTACATGTCCTGCCCATCTTAGTCGTCGTGATTTCATTATTTTTACAACATCTGGTGAATCGTACAGTCCGTGAAGTTCTTCATTATTCAGTCTCCTCCAGTCATCTCGTCCCGTTTCGGCCCATATATCTTTCTCAAAACCTTATTTTCAAACACTCGTAGTTTATGTTCATCTGTTAGGGTCGTACTCCAACTTTCGCAACCGTAAAGTATTACCGACAGAATAACTGTTCTGTATATTTTCAATTTCAACTTCCTTGATATTAATCGCGAGGTTAGGAGTTTCTGGACTGAATAGAAACATGCGTTGCGCGATACTAAACGACTTTTTATTTCTTCCGTTACCTCGTTTTTGCTTGTTACATATGCTCCCAAGTATTTAAATTTGTTCACTTTCTCTGTGTTCTCATTCTTAATTGTTATGTACCTATTTCCTTCATTCTCTGTGTTTCGGCTTGTTATCATGTATTTTCTTTTATCTATGTTTACCTGTAGACATATCTCATCGCACGCTTCTACTAAGACATCGGTGTGCATCTATATCGTCCCTTCTTAAATCTACATCATCCGCGTATACGAACAGTTGATTCAAGCCATTCAACGTTAGTCCTTTTTTGTCCTCTTTTATTTTTAAAATCGCATATTCTAAAGGAAAGTTAAAACAGTAGTGGTGACAAGGCATCACCTTGTTTATATCCGTTGCGAATCTTGAAACTATCTGACATATTGTTACCTATCGGTACTCTGCTTATAGGGTCGCTGAGACACATTTTTACAAGTTGAACAAGTTTGTTCGGAATTCCAAATTGTACCAGGATACTGTATAACTTTTCCCTTTTAATAGAATCATAAGATTTCTTAAAATCAATGAATAGCTGGTGAACCGTCCCATTATATTCGCATTTCTTTTCTAATATTTGTCTCAAGGCGAAAATCTGGTCCAACGTGGATCTGTTTCTTCAAAATCCACATTGGTGATCTCCAATTATTTCATTTACGTATACACTTAGGCGTTAGCAGGATATTACTCAATACTTTGTATCATGTTGGGAGTAACGAGATTCCATGGTAATTATTACAGTCCGATTTATCGCCATTTTCCATTATTTATAAACCGGAACTATTCTTGAGGTTTTCCATTCCTTTGGAAGCTCCTCCTTTCTCCATATAGCACTTGTAAATTTGTGTAGTTCCTTGATTAGTGCTGTTACCTCACAGTTACTCAAATATAAATAAAGAAGTAAAATGAAAGGATTAATGTAACCTTACGTAGACCACCTAAATCGTAGTTCTTCCAGACTCCCAGACGTAACAATTTTTCAGAAACAAATCGTAAGCATCTAACTGCGGCCAGCTTTCAACGAAGAGAGGGAATGTGTCCCCGTTCTCCCACTGGAACCGGGATACGATTTCGCGCCCGTCATTGTAATTTCTCTCCCGCCTGTGCGAGACCGTAATTTTAATAACACATTATCATGAAGTCGAAGGATAAACCTTTCCTTATATCTCGTAAACAGATTCTAATCTTTATTTTTTTTCTTTCCAGGCTGTGAATTGAGAAGTCTGTACTTATTGTTCTGTGTAAGGCTATGAACGACTTCACGTGGCAGTTGGTATTGATCTAACACTTTTGGCGTGTTTGAAATATTCGAGTATTCCTCGGTGATTGTTTATTTATAGCATAAAGATACTGGAAGCATCATCTAGGAATGGAACAATCATTACAGATATCTAGTCATCACACGCATAATCGTAGGTTTTGTACTACATTATTTTATTGTCAATTTTTTTTTTGTTTATGTTAAATTACAATGGATGTATGATATTAATGTTTATGGTTAATAATAATATTGATATATATATAGTCGTCACTAGTCTTTGTTAGACTTGGGTAGTGTTGTACTTTTTATGAGTGAAACGGACATAACTTTCACATAAGCATTGTCCAAGTTATAATATAAGCATATATATATATATATTATATGTAAGAACACTTTTTGCTGTATGTAGCATATGTTGTATGTTGCCATTTATGTTAATAGTAGCGAATAAAACTCTTTATTTTCCCTGTTAATAACTTATAATTTTGTTTTTTGATGTTAAGCGTGGAAATATTAGCACCAAAGATAGACTCTGAAGAGAGAAGGATTGTTTCAGTTGTTTTCGATGATGATTGAGCGGTATTGTACAGATTTGTTGACAATGTTTGAAGTTTTTGTACATTTTTAGAAGAAGATCTTTCCTTCGAAAATAGCCCAAACTTCACACCTGAGAATGTACAGGGGTCAGATGTGTATGCATCAGTGAATCTAACAAGAGTTTGCTCTTTGTTTCTTTTCTTAATATCCACATCTATATGTAGCTTGAAATGATTAAATATTTCTCAAGTTTCTTAGTTAAAACGTAGCATTGGCTTCAATTTCTCCGCTGTTGTGGTTATATTGGCTATCCTCTAATTATTTGTCTCTGAATAGCATCACCACTAACATAAGCGGACCACACAATATTAAAGATAGTGTTCATCTTCTAATACCATACAATTCATATATTTAGAACAGTCGTCGCATGTGTTTAGTATTTATACAAGCGCGGGACACAAAACTCAGTATATCATAATTTAGTGTTCTCTTAGGGATAACTAATAATAGTTATTTTTCATAATATAGTGGTATTGTAGGAAATATTGAACAAAAATGTGATATTACAATCCAACACATTTCTCGTGAAGTTAGACAAATATTTTGAATGAGGAAGTATATTTGAGCTAATGCTTTCCAGATAAAGTTCAAATTGGGCTTTTGTAAGCTCTTACGTTTGGTGCTTGTGAGAGAGATTTTTTTTTTGTCTGATCGTTTTTTTGTGTCGCTAACCATTATTTGAATGGGGTGCAGGTGTAAGAAAGGGTAAGAGTTATGATTCGTGGCTAAGTTTCAGTGAAAGCGCATTGCATTTTTATGCTAATAAAATAAATATTATGGCAGTTCTTGCAATCAAATTCAATATTGTGTTGATGAAGTTTCAAATTGAATTTTTTTCCTTCCATTCATTCAAGTCAATGGAAACGTTCTTGACTGAAAGGTGAGCGTAAAAATTATGATTAACAGTGAAGTTTACTTCTACGTGCGTTTGTAGAGTGCACGTGCTAGTCCCGCTGAGTACTTGAATACTGTGGTCTGCTTTCTGAAGAACATCTGCCGTCAGCAACTTCTCTAAGATCAGCAGAGAGCATACGAGTATTTTTTAATCATTCCGTAATGTGAGCACTTATGCAGAGAATAAAAAAAAGTCTACTTCGAAATAATATATTTTTGTTTTGTTTCCTCCTTTAGATTGGACTGTATGAGCGACAAAATTCTTCTGTTCCTATCATTTATATGGGAATTTGCGTGGCTCAGACGGTAGCACGTCTGGCTACGAATCGGGCGGCCCGGGTTAACATCCTGGCTACGTCACGGGAGACTTTTCTTCAGTTCTTCCGTGTCTGGCATTCTGAGATGCACACAGCCTCCTATCAAGTTGAGTACTAAAGTATCCTTGGTATTCCTGGGCATCTTGGAAGGTAAAGGTGGTTGAACACCCCATCTCACCTCGTGCCGTTGGTCAAGAATATGTGGAGCGCCACCTCCACATTCTCCATGCTCCGTTCCCATAGATTTATAGTCTATATAACTCATTTATAACAAGCAATGCGAAAAGAGAAGGCACTTCTCAAACAGTTATGTAAGAATTAGTTCCAGGTTGTTGTATGCTGGAAGAGAGAAATTTGACCATGCGACCAGGAAAAGAGATGTATAAGGACAAAAATGAGGACAGTGAGGAATCAATATACATTTTGGCTATGACTAGTTTAAAGTTTAATGAAGGAATTGTGTTTAAACAAGATTAAAGTTTATAACATTTTTTAATGAGCGACAGATGCTTATACGACGTGTGTTTTACAAACATCTCCATCCAAACAATCACAGACAATATATATTGAGCAAGACTTCAGTACATAAGCAGGTTTATCCCACCTTTCAGAAGTGGTAGAATAGGCTTAGATATATTTTTATTGACGCGTACGATCATGCGCGGTGCTTGAATATCTTTTGAAAAGCCAAAAGTGGCACCAAAAATAAAACTAGTCGGGTAGTAGAGTGATGGTGGAAATAGTCAAATTAGAAGCAAAGCAGGCGTTGCCATTGTGCCGTAGAATCCATTTTCATAACCAATAGCTTGTGAATTGATTGAGCATTACTTTAAAAGTGTTAATCGAAAAGCAAATATCAATAACTATGTACAAACGCTAGTAGCCGTCTAAACTTTTTTAAAATGCAATTTCGAGAAGATACAGAAAAAATATTTAATTACTGTGTGATGATACTTACAGCATATATTGGAACTTTACTGAAACAAATATTGAAAGCTGAAATGATGGGAAATTATATCTGATGGCATATAAATCTGACCTCTTGTGACGTTGGTATGCAGTAACCGTTTTCTCTAAACCATTTTATCTTTGAAATGTATTGTGAACATTCAAACATTTTTCTTAAGTAACTTAAAATGATTGAAGCTATTGCTTGTTAAGTTCATGATAGCATTATATTAACTATATTTGTTATATGTATAGTGATTCTTAGCGGTGCTCTTATAGCTTCGTATGTGGTCTCTGTAAAGATGATGGATGGTTAAATAAGAAAGGACTTTTTTTTCTTCTTATAGAACATGTATTCTGTTCTGAAAAATATGAGGTCGTCCAACGAGTAAGTTTCCTGGGTCTGACAGTAAAAGAAATGCATGAAGAAAACTAAAGTTCGGATTCCTGTTGGCACATCTTCAGCATCTATTTGTCCCAGTACTGCAACGGCATAATGAAAACTAAAACTTTGCGCGGGGAAAAAATAGTAGAGCTCTCGTCCCGGAAAAACGTGTCAAGTTCCTCCTCTAAATTCATTGAACCCACATTATCAACACGACAGCCCTAGAATAATAATAAAAAAAAAAAAAAGTCAGAAAAAGCGTGTGTTGTCGAAATCTCAAATTTCACAAAAAGTGGAGTTAAGGTCTTTTCACATAGCATGGCATTATAGTAATCTATAAAATTGATAGCGTTCTGTGGTAGAGAATCGGCTTATATTTAGATTGAAAAAGATGTTATTGCGGGTGAAATCGAAGTGGAAACTGGTGAACATTGATGAATTAATGAGTCATTTCCAGTTTAGTATAAATATTTCAAAATGTTTCAGGCGATTTAATATGAAAAACTTCCAAGAGCTGACCTGTACTAGGTTAGCATACGAGATTGACTATATAAACAGAGAGAAATGGACTACCTACAAAAATATCTACGCATGACGTGGAAATGATTTTTTTAATTCTCCGAAAGATGTCTCTCAGATAATTTATTTATTTTCTTAGAAAGGAGAATTAAATTCAAGCTTTGGTTGCTCCCCGGTGTCTTCATCCCACATGAAGCTCTGAACCCATTACAGAGTTTCAGTTGACAAGAAACTTCAAGAAAACAAACAGTTGATCTCAGCAACATCTGTTGGTGAATTTTAAAATCATTACAAACCAGGAAGAAGTGCGGCATTGAAGAGTATAGGCCATTTCTTTCTGCTTGAAAAAAGTTTCTCTTGGGAAGCACTAAGGGCGTTTCCATAGACCCAATTATTACTAGTGTTTGAATTTAAGCTTTCCTGGTGTTTTACATACCAGGTAAAGTCTACGCTGCTCGACGTTTCGATCTTCGTTTTCATCTTCAGGGTCATTATGAAGAGACCAAAGAACTGGAGATCTATATATGCTAATAGCGAGGGATGGACTTCGTAATGATTGGCTAAAATGACGGCGTCTGTGATTGGTGGAAAATCTACGTCTGAGAATGGCTAACAGGTCCGTGTCTGTGATTTGCCTGCATTGTTCCTTGTTTACAGTAGAAAGAGCAGCTCAGCAAAACCTGTCTTTCTACTGTAAAACAAGAGACAATGCAGGCCAATCACAGGCACGGACCTGCTAGCCATTCTCAGACGTAGATTTTCCACCAATCACAGACGCCGTCATTTTAGCCAATCATTACGCAGTCCATCCCTCGCTCTTAGCATATATAGATCTCCAGTTCTTTGGTCTCTTCATACTGACCCTGAAGAAAAAACGATGTCTGTTCTCGAAATGTCGGACAACGTAGACTTCACCTGGTTGATAATCGGAGAAGAATTGTAGCTTTAGTAGTGTTATCACATCATGACATACCCTCGAAACTTACTATAGGACAGGACAGATGTAATTTAAAAAAAAAAAAAATTCGTTCTTTCCACTGTAATTTATGTTAATATCTAAATTGTGCACTGCATTTAAACAAGAAGGCTGTATTACAGTACAGTTTCTTTCATTACTTATGAATTGTGCTCCTTTGGTTCGTATGAGTATGTTGTTGCAAAATTGGTGTTATCGTAAAATGTTGAATCTGTTTGCTGACCAGCGACACTGAATTTATTGAATTAAGTATATATATATAAATATTTTTTGTTAAGTTTATTTCGGATTTGTTTGTATCAAAACTGGAAAAGTGTATGTAAGTACTCGAATGTATTATAGTTCATTACAGTGGCATAGCTGCTGCGACAAAACTGAGTTAGATCATAGTTACGAAAGTTGCTTTCTTCTTTGCTGTTAACACACAAAACTAATGTTAGAACAAAAGATGTAAATTTAACTCAACCGTTTTTGTAAAGATTAATCGCAGTATTTCACCCTTCTTTCAGCTGCTGTCTTTGCATTTAGGTATCACTTTTTCAAGTACCTTTGAGATATTGTATACATGAATACAAATGTGTACATGTCAGCGGGCTATTTTAACTCTTGGTAATTCCTGTGTTCTCACCAAATGGATGGAAATATGATTTTTACATATAATTGACTGCGATTAAATTGACTTGATTCTGGGTCATTATTTTGATTATGATAAGCATAGTCAGATAAAAATTTTCTGTCTTCAAGTGGCTTTCCTTTACATGGACTCCTGTAAAGTCGGCAATATAATTCACACATCTTGTTCGGTTTTTAAATTACTAGACATCATCAGTGAACATTACAATGGCAAACCTCCATCGATTCACCATGCCGATTGTCACTATGTCACTTGTAAATGAGACTTAGTCTTGTAAGTGATTATATAATAAATCAAATCATTAATGAGTAAAGCTTCTGTCCGAGAATGTAAATTGTTTCCTGTGTTCGCACTTTACGATAATTTTATAGCTAAGTCATATTTGAATGTTTCTAAATTGGGTTAAGACATAGGACATGTAGATTAAGAATCAGAAACGACGAAGAAATCAACTTTAATTCCGAGGCATCAAGGTATAGACGACATGAATAGTGACGTAAATATTTATTACAATTTCTTATGTTAAAGTATCAAGAACTACGTCATGCGATGTACGTACATTTACAGCATGCAGTCACCAGATAAAGTAATTACGATGATCTTGAATCAGAATATATTTTCGCACAGTATTGCCAGCAGCAAACAAGGTACTTAAGTAATCTAATGGCTAAAGCTGTATGTATGTTAATAATAGGAAAAATTATAACTTTTAATTAAGTATCGAAAACGTCTAGCTTTGGCTTCAAATGAGTACATTTTCACTATCATTACTTTTGGAGCTCTGGTCAGTTTCAAAGAATATTTATCTATGGAAAATTTCTTCTTTGATTACATGAAAATCTTTATGATCATAAAAATAGATCAGATTTTTTTAAGAAGAACGAGCCTGGATTAATATTACGCTCAGGAAAAAACAGTTACTTTTTGTCTTATACAGTCTTCGTGCGAACGTTGGATCATTTTAGAAGTTTAGAAGAAATTATGTGTCGAATAGTTAAATCTTTAGTATTGAAAATCTATTAAAAAAAACGGATACCGGATTCTCATAATGAATATATAACTAGTGTCTTTTATACATTAATGGTTTGAGTTTGAGCTAGTTCTCGTATAAATATATGAACGTATCGTGTAATGGGCTAAAGATGGCGGCAAGAGAGCATCTGGCTATAAAATTTTGCTCCAGTCATTCATAATGGCTATGATTATGCACGAGTTGGTTAAAAAGCTAAGTATTTCATAGAGTCGTACTGGCCGTGTGGTATTTCATGGGAGTCTTCGTGCACCTAATTTAAAATGTAGAGCAGGAGAAACCAAGAGTTAATACTGCACGATTCGTAACACTGTTTTCAAATAATGCGAGAGTTGCTACAGAGAAAGGATAAGACAGAATAGTAGAAATGAGTGCTGAAGTTTTATATTGTGATGAAGCGCCATACTATCGTATTATTATACATTTGCTTTTGCAAGAATGACTGAAGAACCGCAATCATAACCATTGTTTATTAAGATATATACGTAACGTGAGTTTCTATAATTAACCGTCAGTATTTAGATTTAGACTGATTTAAAGAGAATTAAAACATGTGAATTATTTGTGCTTGTAGTATGTTTTAAGCCACTGAAGTCCGTGTTGGGCTCTAACTTAGAAGACGAACGTGTAGGTGATATTTCGCATTGAGTTTATAACATATAAAAGTAAGAGAATGTTATTGGTTTGATGAAATAATTGGTAACAGTAATACTTCCAGTGCAGGATTTTGTGAACAGAGAAGTTAGATAATCAAATGTTAGGTTGTCCAGAAAATGAAGAATTAAACACAGCTTGTCAACCAATCAAACAATACAGTTTGGTACAAACAAGGAATTACGTTTTATTTTATAGAGTGGCTCTTAGTATACGAGTCTGTATATATTTCAAACATTTTGCTGGTTATCAGGTTAGATCAATTGAACTCATACAACAGTATGGAGCAGAAAAGTTTCGTATGATTTTTTTCTTATGAGTTCAAAGATTGGAGAAAAGCTTCTGAAACTACAAGCTACATTAGGCAAGCATTTGGTCAGCGTTTCGGTACCTATTCTTACGGTACACCGTTGGTTGAAGCGATTTCGGTGAAGAGACGGAAGTCTTAATTATTACAAATATCGAGGAAGGAAGCTATCGGTTGATGATAAACTAAGGGAAGCAGTTTAGGCATACATTCGAACACCAATAGACCTTAGGGTGGCCGAGAGGTTAGCGTGCTTGCTGTCTGTGCGCGTGGTCACGGATTCAATTCCCGCCGAGGTCTGTTGAACGAAGTGGTTTAGGACATTAATAAAAATTCAATCAATCCAACACTAATACGTCAGCTTGCAAGAAAAATGGGTACAAGCAAACCAAGCATTTCTACTCACTTGAGTGCGAAAGATGAACCGTTGGTTTCCGCCGATACGAAATGTTCTCTTAAGGAGTCAGTGATCCATCTGTTAATGGTTCTGCACAATGGGAAACGATCTGTACAATTGCTTGACTCTCACAAATGATCGAAATATTGCTTGAAGCTCGAGTTCCACTAAAAATAAATTTTCAGTGACAGTTTCGTGGACGGTGTCTGCAATTACCCACTATAACTTCGTAAGTCCAGGAGGAAGCATCGCTGTTGCGAAACATTGTCAACAACTAAATGTAATGTATAGCAAGCTGCGCTGAAAACAAGCAACTGTAGTCAGTAGCAAATGTTCTGTTCTTGTTCACGATAACGCCTGTCCCCATGTGTTAAGGAATGATTTTGTAATCTATGTAGCCTCACCCACCTTATTCTCCAAATCTTTCTTTTTAACTTTTTGACACCTTTCTACACAGTAAATGTGTCTATAACTAAACAGAATTTAGGGAGTTTGTTGATTCCAGGAATAATGATTCTTTTGTAATAAATACATAATTGAACTTACACGTTCGCTAAAGCGTGTTTAATTATTTGGGGCCTACTTCGATTCAACAGTTTTCTCTATTCTGTTTATTCTTCATTTAAAATTGTGATCTTTGGAAAACGCCATTATTTCCTGAACAACCTAATATTTTGATAATGTTCGTAAGAATAATGTAAGGACGTCCATTAAGTGGCTTCAATAAAACTTAGGTCATTCGAAGCTGACTGACTGGCTCTCATGTTCTAAATCAATTAAAAAGGGGTGTTTGTAATTTTAGTTGTTATTTGATTTAATGGTAATGGCTACGTACGAAATGCATTGTTGCCGTTTTAGGTCCTTTGTGTAGATATGATAGCAGTGATTAATCCATACACTTCTAAATGTAACAAAATACCTTCGCATAAAAACGTGGATGAAGCTCTCAGTTCCTAGTCTTACATCCTCTGGTAACTGGTTTTAAAATCCTTTATAAACCACTATATTATCGCAATTTAAAGATGAAAGGTTTTAATTTGAAACGTTGCCGATATGTGGCAGGCATATGTGTTGGATATTCAGGGATATAAGAGTATACCAAAAACATGTAAGATAAAAAGACTGAGAATAGGAATTTGAGTATATTGGTTGTGTTTCTTGAGGTGTCGTTTCTTTTAAGAGAAACTCTAGTCAGGTGAGTTGTGTTCGATTTGTTCATTTCTATTATTTTTTTTCCCCTCTGCTACTACTAATTTATCATTTCATTTATTGCCATCCAGTATTACAGAGGAAGAGAAGTGTCTGTGTGTTGGGGATGTACTCGTATTGGGTTTCTGTTCACCTGATTGCCAAATATACATATCATTTCAAACTGAAAATGTTCAGAAGGGGGAGAGAAAATACAAACTTCTGATTAAATATCATAGTTTTTTACATCTATATTCAGTAAGAATTGTTTCTTTCTCTGAAAGTGTATCAACAGAATGCTTGTGAGGAGAATTGCTCTGGATGGAGTTTTTAGAAAGTTTTCCAGTGGGTTTCGTGTTACTAATCAGTATACTGATTACAACGATGGATTTGTGCTGCAAATTGGTTGTTTTCAGAAACATGTACGTACATGCAAGGGAACTATTTTAAAAGTAATATAATCGAATTAATTGGGCTGGTGTTTTGAACATTTTAAAAGCAGTTGGAAACTTTAACTATTGAATGTGGAAAATATAATACCGTTGACTTGCTACGAACCTGTATTTCTTTCCTTCTGTACTGTTTATAGTATAAAATATTGGAAGATAAAATGAATTCGGTGTATGAACAAGTAATTTCACTGAGACTTGTAATTCTTGAAATAGTTTGAATATGGTTTTTACTCTCTCCTCGCAAGTTGGCTTCAATCAACATCTGAGCTGTCTGCTACATGGGTACAAATTATCATTAAGGGCAATGTAAAGCAAAGATTTCCGACAAGAGATGGCAGCACTATCTCCGGATATGTCTAATGTATTTTTATCGTTGCACGAAATTTGAATGCTGCTCCTACAAATTCAAGCGTAGAGAGTTCAAACTTTCAGGGAGGAAAGTTCATAACTAATTCAAGAGTTCTATCCGTGCCGATGTTTTATTTTCTTTCTTGTTCATTGTTGAAAGTGCTTCATTGTTATAGGCATAACAACAATGAACAAGAAAGTAAATGAAAAATCGACACGGATAGGACTCTTGAATTAGTTATGAACTTTCTTTCCTGAAAGTTTGAACTCCCTAGGCTTGAATTTGTAGGAGCAGCATTGAAATTTCGTGCAACGATAAAAATACATTAGACATATACGGAGATAGGGCTGCCATCTCTTGTCGGAAATCTTGGCTTTACATTGTCCTTACCCAATACATATGTTGACAGCTTTATGCTTCCTTATGCTTGCTAAATTCCTCTTCTAATTCTGCCTTTTTAAATTGGAACTTCAGTCTGAGTTCAAAACGTACAATATTGTCGAAGGAGGAAGGCTAGAAAGGAATTTGGTGAAAACGAAATGAAAAACGTAGCCGCGAGGACGAAGGTCCACATCATGATGGCACTGCTTTGTGGAAAGGGTATATTTTTTTCATGGCAAAGAGTATGTGTGTTTTTAATGTGCGATTTTCTTTTTCCACGTTTAGGCCATGTGATTGAAATATTGAGTAGACGATTTATAGTATTGATAAGAGCATCCAGTGGACATCACAAAATAATAGAAAGTTAAAAAAAAAATACTATAATTCGTCACTTCAGTTTATATTAAATTGCTTTTGGTATCTTACAGTATGAATATGATCCGCACCTTTTTCTAACTTTAAGGTTGTGTATCAGGTACGCATTGCCCGGATATTTTTTTTTTTAAGTTTTGGTACGTAAATCCATCTAAAATAATATGTATAAGTTTTGTGTATTGAAGATATTGCAGAGAAAATGCTTTCAAGAGGCAGAATTTTTGCTTTGACGTTATTTCTGAACGAAAACTTTGTAACTGGAAGCTGAGCAATGTTAACACAATGAGTAAATTGTATGCTTCAACATTGGTTGTGTCTTGTGTTAAGTTTACTTATTCATTTTCCGTGGTAACTTTATAACATTTATATGTGTGTGTGTGTTTACCGTCCAAAATTTAAAGTGTTTTCTTCCGTGGAATACTAACAAAAAACAATAGTTCAGTCATATTGTCTTCTTCAGCTGAGTGTAAAGAAGAAATTGTCAGTGTTTCTGTAAAGAAAAAATTCTTATAAGGAAAACTTAAATCGTGTTTTTAAGTTGTCTTGCAAAATAATTTTTGTTATTTGTTGCTGTTGTTCATTTGTTATTCAAGGTTTCGGCATTATGTTGTGTGTTTATGGGTGTCTATTATACTACAGCTGTAGTGTTCACTTGTAATCATTCTGTATTATGGTCGAGTATTAATATCGTTGTTTACAAGAGCTCAACAATCAATACATATAAATATTAAACATTGTAAATTATTAACTCCGCTGTTGGGTGTGTATTATGGAATCAGAAAAAAAAAAAGGAAAAAAAACTTTAAAAAACGATAATCATTGAGTTAATTTTTAATGTGTGCATACAAGGAATTTTTGACAATATAAACTAGATTGTTTGAACAAGTTTTTTACGGAGCATGATTGATCTAGATCTAATTCTGTGTTTGATTTCTGTTTTTAAAACTACATTCCGAGTTAACCTGTATATTGTCGTGTGCAGTAACTTCGAAGTGCGCACTTGTTGTTAACGAAACTAAATAGTAAAAGTTGATTGAAATTATTTCTCAGATGTGTAATTTGTCTTATATAAGAAACATTCCACAAGTTATGATTGTGTAACGTAAATCTTTGTAAGAAAAAAAAAATGAATTTTAGACCTAAACGATTGGTCGATTTCAATCGTATTTGTGTTGTGATGAATTGGTAAAAAAAAAAACTATAAAGCTTGCGGTTGAGTAAATTTTCAGCGTAGGAATATATATTTTTTCCTTTCCCTATTTAAATTACATACAAATGTCTATGCAATTTGATCAAATATATAAATATTTTAATGATGTCGTTTGTTCTCCAGTTGTGATGAAGGAACATTTCTTTGGCTATAAAGAGAGAACATTCCATTGTAATTATTTTCTTATAATCAGACATTTTGAATCTTTGGAACCAGTGCAATATCCGTGCTGTGGAGTAAGTTTCATCACGAAGAGAATATGCGCGACAAAATTATGAATGATAGATAACTAATTGTTTTGTCTTTTCTCGCTTGCTGTAGCAGACATGCATGTTCTTTCGTAATTATCAATTCTATAAAGCTTACGAAGTCGTCCCGCCGAGAGGAAATTTTACGAACATACTAATTTTGGATTAGAGAGATACTTGGTGATATTTATTCCATTCGGTTTTGCGTTCTTTATGAGATATATTCAACATTTTGAAATATCAGGTTACGTGCGTTAGATATGGGATTCCTACGCGCAGTAGCGAACCGCTGTAGGGTCTCTGGACCTGTCTGCTGTGTTCCTTTAACAGTACACAGAAATATTGATGCGTTTTATCCGTTATTTTATTTGCGATAGTTTAGATTAGAAAAACGTGATCTGGGCACAGCATCGTGGAACCGTACACAGGCTGCTTTTTCACATTTGTCTCAGCTAAATACACTATTTTGAGCAGGGCATCGTTGTTTCAAGAATATTACGAAATCCTGTGACGTATACATGCTTGTGTGATGCGTGTACTATCATATTTTGCAGAGCGGATGATTGAATCTGGTGATACACGACAGAATGCGCTTTCGTTATGAAAATTCGCTCATGTAATTTATCTGGAGTGCTCGCGGTTATAATTTTCTGTCTGAAATACAGTAGAGTATCGCTTATCCGGATTACTTAAGGGATCGATATTTTCCGGAAAACAGATATTCCGGATAATCGATTATTAGCTAAAATACAGCTCTACATATGACAATACAATCGTTTTACCCATGTAATCTTCCGATCTGGAATATAAGTTTGGTTTTAGTAGATTTAGAGTAATAACAGGGCACTGTTAAATGGCTCAAAACAAGATTTACAGTAGTCATACCAAACTAAAATTGGCCATATTTTTTCCTATTTATGACTAAACTTTCCGGATAATCGTTGTTCTACTATACTTCTCGAGACTTTTAATAATAATTTTGTTTTGCCTAAGTAATTGATACCGAGGGGTACAAAAGTCATGTTTTCGTCGGAACCTTACCTCAGTTTCCTGTATCACCATCTTCAATTGCTTGTCGATACAATCGTATTTGTCTGTGTACTCGCTTGAACAACAGAGGATGTGACGCACTTCCGAACAATCCGGGCGCTGATCCTCTTCGGAATAACGTGATATTTCACAAAGTAAAACCCTCAGAAACGAATCGTACTATCACTACGTTTCTTCCTCAGACAAGATTAGGGTATCTAAGTACATTCGTAAAATGGAGCTCTCCTCATTGAAACGGTTCCCTTGTTAGTAGTAGTCTAAAAGGTCGAGCACTTTGACTTCTGCAATACTTCAGTGCCGTCGATATTTTCTTATCTTGGTTAAGTCATAGAGGCTTTGCAAGGAATAAACGCTTGTGATGAGTGTTGACACTTCGGAAAATCTAAACTTTTCTACTTCTTCGGGTTCCTTCGCTTTCTGCTTTTTCAACATATCTTATGTAAAAATCTGAATTTTCAAGGTGTAATTAGTATTGTTTGTGAGAAATTTACGCAACTTTTGTTTTTTTAAACGTAAACGTTGAATATTATCTCAACGTATTTGTTATCTTAACAAGAGAAAATCATTAATATAATTAAAATTACTTTTCTTTTTTAAAAAAGAATGACGTGTCCGAGAAGCTTTTTGGTGGTAACTATGTACTGTATAAGCAATCATTTAAACGAAGATTTCTTGGAAAAATATTGAAACGTATTGTTTGATTTTTAGTAGATTCGACTGATGAGAATTACCTATTGCACATTCTGTTACAGCGTGATATATCCGCAGCGTAAATTGTGTAAAAACTATGCACAAGGCCCGTTCAGCTGGCATTCTGTTTTTGCAGCACATTTTCGTAACTCTTTACGTAGTAAAGTTTCAAGTGATTGTTTGTTTAAAACGAGAAGTAAGTCGATGGAGCGAGAGTTCGTCATGCCAGTCAAAATGATGAAGCTGTGGGCTGTTCCTCTACAACTAAAACTGGTATTATTCAACTTCTATAACAGATAGTTCAGCCACAAAAGGAAGATAGTAGGTTTTTTGGCTTAACAGTACTATTTTAATATGTTTCAACTGTTTCCGAGCAGTATTGAATTATCGTCCAATTAAAACATGATAACTAAACGTTTTGACAGGTGCTTAGAATCTACATGTAATTTCCTGTTGCAACTTTGTCTGGACAATATTAGTTTTGTATTAGCTTTCCCGTAGATAATAAATTAATGTTCATTTTGTGTTAACAATAATTCAAGGGGGAAAAAGGCATCCCGTAATAATCGGTTATGTCTTTGTCCATAGTATTACCGGTACTGAAAGGCGTTAAAAGGTGCGATAAATACATTTTCATATCAATGTACATGTATATACCCTTGTTTGTGCGTGTTCGTGTGACTGGTTGAGTGATTATGAGCGTGAAAGAGGAGACTTATTTGCCTACATGGATATTGAAACGCGTGGATGCTTAATTCGTTCACAGGTGCTGCACCAGGGTTTTGTGTCGTCATCGACGTTAACTTTTTAACGCTTTGGTGAACGATTTTTTTTTTTTTTTTTTTAATAACGTTCAGAGTAAAAAGAAAAAGAAATGTTGTCCTGATTTGGTTACTCGTTTAAATTTAGATTTCATACATTAAAAAGAAATGGTTTTGAAACCATTTCACGCGCAAATGAGAATTAGCCACGACCCTGAGAGATTAATTTTCAGCGCAAACACATTTGTTGTCATGTTATCTTAACAAATATATTTTAAATTTGAGATTTGTTGTGCGTATTGCAAAATGGTAAAAGTGATTGTGTTGTAAGAAAACACTTGTGATTGTGGATTGAATCAGTATTAATTATCACAAATTTCTTTTTATATATTTATATTTTCAAGGCGTATTTTTGTTATTTCATTTCAAAATAATTTAGTAAGTAGGTTTATAGAGTGTTAAACTTGTTAGGTTAATTGCATATGCGAATCATGTGAGCATAATGTTGTGCATTTAAATTGTGTTCATGTCTTGAGCTCCTGCTTCACAAGTTAAAAAGTAATTTATTTGTTAAAGGAAAAAATATATCGTATGTTCTGTTGTTATGTACATATTCTGCATTAATTTATTGCTAAGCACAGTTTAGATAGAAGTGATTGTACGAAGGCAAGAATGAACGGACGTTATCTCCAAGCGTTTGTCGTTTTAGTGTGTGGATTATTTTATGTTAACATGTATGAGTGTGAAACTAACAATGATGCAGAAAAATTATATTAAACATGAGAAAACACGAAGTTCTTTCTTTCAATTTTCCTCCTCAGCATCATAAAATAGAATGGTGGAGAAGGGCCACTTTAGTTATAACTAGCATCATTTTGTGCTCTGTGCATCCGCACTGTACCTCGGATTCAAATTCGAGCGTGGTTAGGATTCTACATGAATAGTAGATTCCATCCTTAGAAGCTATGTATTTGATTAGGACAGATGTATCGACTCGAATCGGAGTTGGTTTAATTTGAATTTTATTTATGGCCTAGAGGCATGTAAGGCTCAGGCCGAGATAAGGGAGGGGAACGGATTCTGGAAGTTGGCGGCCAGAGCCTATGTTGAAGGTGCTATGCCGGCATTTGTCTGGTGTGACTGAGGAAAACACGAACCCACGATCTCCTGAGTGCTACACCAACGCTCTTCCACTGAGCTACTGCGGCTCGGTATAGTCTAATTAATGTATTAGTAAGTTGCTTGAAAGGACGGTAGTGTGAAAATTCATAAAGTTTCGTGTCGCACGTGGAAGCTTTTGAAATAGTTCAGAATTATAGGTTATGAAGCACGTTGATATTTGACACTCACTCAGTGACTAACCTTTAACCCTTAGTTCTATATAAATTAATCTAGAAACAAAGTATGCTCTCGTATTATAGGGCAAATAATCAACCCAGGCACGATTCAATATTAGAAAATCATGTTCAGCTACTAGCTGCTTAATTTAAAATGCTACCAGATTCATCTCCTACACATTGTACAGTGGGCCAAAAATCAAATCTAGCAGGACAAAATTCCTATCGCTGGACTAAGAAACTTCACACGCGTAAAGCGATTAATTTCATGATTGGTCGGAGGTGTATGAGGAAATGGAACACACAGACTGGTGGTAAACGATGGAAAACAGGACTTTTTAATGAAACGGCAAAATATGTAACAGTAGTGTGAATACACGTTATCATGTAAAATAACAATTATAAGATGATCATTGTCCTGGCTCACTGAAATCACACGCCAAAATCAGTTGCAGCAGCACACCCATAATCATGAGTATTGTTGTAGTTGTTGTTTTCAGTTCGTAGCATCTTTGAGGGCTTCTAAATGGACAATATACTTCTTTGCTTAGTTCGCTTGTCATCGATGGAGGAAAATGTGGAACGGAAGGACCAAACCTGCAGGCTGTGTACCATGCCACAGTTCCACCCAACGTAGGTCGTACGTGCTATCGGTACATAGGGGTATTCCAGCAGGAGGTCTGATGAACTTAATGTAGAGAAATAAAAAAACTAGGACATCTTTTATTTTGTGGTCATGGAGTTCTATTGTACTACCAGGACTGCAAGAACCAGTACCATAAATTAAAACTTAATTCGAATAATCCAATGGTACAATATACTATTACGGGAAACGTAATTTACAGCGATTAGATACATATAATTAATAATATTATAAATATTAATTCAATTGCTGTTAAACTTCAAGATTAATATTAATTTAAATGTTAAATCATTTTGATAAATAAGTTCATGAAAACAAATACAATTAATATTTGTTCATATCACTACTTCATCAAAACTGTGGTGCCATCTGTTGAGCACCAAATCAAACTCTTTTTCCCATGCATAATAGTAATAATACAATAATCATTTTTAAATCAACAATAAAAAATAGTTAATTAATAAAATTAAAAATAATTAATATTTTACAAGATAATGATTTAACAAAAATTAATAATGTATGAGCTTTGCTACATTATCTCCCTCCTTTTGAAAGAAGAAAAGGATTGAACAAAAAAAAAGATCTTAGATTTTTGTTTAATAACTTTTCTTGTTTATATCAAAAAGTTTTTGCTTTTGAAATCAAAATTCCATACGTTTTATTTTGCACTGTAAGTTGCTTATAGTTTGTTTGTCCTTGTAATTCAATCCTTGTCATTTTGGATATTTGGTCTAATTTCACTACACTGTAATCTCCTGAGATGATATTAATTGGTTATAAACTTGTTGCAATCTGAGGTCGTTAATAAAATTTGTTTCTGTTCTCTCTTCTTTAGATATGCCTTTAGGTTGAGGATCTTCTATTAAAGTTGAATTTACTGCACACAAATATGTTTGTATTTTCATAAATATGTTATACAATTTAGAAAGTTCGTGAGTTGCACATTTATCCTTGATGTTCTGTAACTCTTCCTTCATCGTTCCTAAATACATTTTAGTAGCTTTCCACACACATTCATGTCTAACTTTAAAATTTTTCAAATTCTAGTGTACTTTTGACAGGTTCCCACTGTTTTTTATCTGTATCTTGTACAGTTGGTGGTTTTCTTTTAATAAGAGGTAGAAATAGGGGAAAATTATACTGACAGTCATTGAGTTTTACTTCCTTTGATAACCTTTCGATAGATTTGGCTACGTTTTATGTTGTAGTTAGGGCCCTGTTAAATTGAGGATTTGAACTATCAAAGGGTTTATCATTAGTTGTATACTTTGGATTGGTAACATTACAAATATTGGTTACATTATCATTATTCGGTACAGAACTGGCACTAGTAATATTTGCACTTAATATTTTTTTCGGCGTGGGTTTTATTTGCAAATCTTCATTAATCCTTCATCTTCATCGATCGATACTCCTTGGATTTGGCACCTTCTGTACGTAGTTTCCTTGATTTAGGGAAAGTTCAATTCTATTTGCACCCTTTCCTTCTCGAGTAGTAGCGTTGCTTAACACATATTTGTAGTTTTAATCTTCTATTTTAGGTTTTTCTACGTTTTACATCTCTATTTTTGTTCTTTTTGATACGTTGATTATCCATTTTGATAGTATTGGGTCCTAAGTTATAAGATGGCAAGTTTATTATGTTACTATATCCAGTGTTCGATTTGTAGCGGGGGATGGTTGGGATTATCCCCCTCTCGGCAAAATTTTTCTCTGGTACTTTTTACAGATATATACCTCTAACCTGGGATATGAATGATCCCAAAATACCGTATAATACACATCTCACTAATTCTCCCCCCCCCCCTCCTCTCTGGAAATTGCACAAGTCGAACACTCACTATAGCAATTGGTTGCCTTGATACCGTTATTGAACAAGACTTGATTAGGTCATTTTTATTTATTTGTAACGCGGATGTCATGTTATTGCTGTGCGTCTTATTGTTTAAAACTTTAGTTGGTTTTTTTTTTCGGGATTTTATTTATTACATCCAGTACAGCAATAAATTCAATATTGGTATTCTTTTGTTGTTGTTTTTCTTGCCTTAATCTTTTCCGTGCTTTCCTGGAATTTGGTTTATTTATCTGTTTAATAATGTTTTTGAGCTATTCTCGTGGGCTTTCAGCAATAGTGTATATTTTTTTTCATCCTCAACATTACTATTTGTCTCTATTTGAGGTTCTTCTTTTTGTATAGGACCTGATATATCAATGGTAGTTTCATTCTTTTTCAAAGTTATCTTATTTCTCTCATAATCAAAAGTAACTTGTTGGAAAGTTTTAAGAACTTTTGACCAAGAATTAGATCTACTGGATCGTCTTTCACTACTAGCGTTTCCACTTCGTATAGTTGATTTTCTAATGGTAATTGAATAGTAAACTACCCATTAACTTTAGTGTCTGATCCACTAAACGATCTTAGACGTGTATGCTCTGCCCCACATAACCTAATTTTATACTTGAATACTTGTTCTTCAGTTTATCGAACACAAGAAGCTCCAGTATCTAAAAGTACGTTAATTTTTACTCCTAGTATTTCGGTTTGCATGGTGTTCAATTGTTTGTTTCTTTGATCCAAATACATGCAGTCACATAACGTGTCTTCGGTCTCCGTTAGAAATGCTGATGTTTCAGTATTTGCTGATTGAATATGATTAGAAGTTTCATTTATATTTTCAGATATTGGATGATTAATATTAGTAGTGTCAATTAAGGTTATATCTGCTCCTTGAGGACTAGATACTTGAGGAATTAATGAGTTATTTCTAATAGGTTCTCTGTCTCTTCTTCTATTCCCACTTGATTCGGTTGAGTATAATTAATATAATTCTCACACCTTTCTAGGTTTGCTGGTAAATTAACTTTATCTTTACTATTAGTTGAAGTAAATCTATCCGAATTTGATACTTTATATCTGAAAGCATTTAGTCTTCGTAAGCTTAATAATAGTTCCTTTATAGTTGTACAGTTAGAAAGGGATAGATTGCTTTGAATCCCAATTGGAAGCAACTCAAGGATATCTCTTAGAATTTCTCTGTCACTCATTGACTCGTCAATATTTTTTAGTTTAGCAATAAGGTGTAAAGTATGATGCTCATAACTGTGTACATTGTTCCAGTTAATACGTGACTCCAACAATTCTTTCATTTGCTTATCCATGTTTTCTTCACTACAGTAATATTTTTAAAATTCCTCACAAAATTCGTAGTAGTTTCTGAAATTATTTATTTTGTAAAGAAACCACCTCTTGGCAGAATCATACATTATTGATGATATCGCGTTTGGTTATTTCAGAGATCTCTAAACATTCGACATAAGCAGTTAGCATTGTAAGGTATTCTTTAGGATTTTGTCTTGTCTTCCGTACCATTTAGATATACCTGAATAGCCTTTAGGTCGTAAAGGTCTTTTAGGAAGCAAGCTATTCTTACGAAATAGATTATATAAAAACTTATGTTCACTTCTTGTTTGAAAATACGGAATAGATTGTAATTCTGGTCTGTAGTCGCGTGGCGTATCATGAGCTAAAGCTTCACCCTTCACAGAAAACTCAGGTTTTCAATCTTCTTTTGTTAATCTGACCGATTATCTGAGATAGTATCTACATAAGGAAAAGGTCGTCTCAAAGTTTCTTTACTCTGTATGGTATTTTTCCAGGTTATAATTGATTGTAGTTGAGAATTCATCTCTGAAATTTGACTATTTTGAGATTCTATTTTCTTGTCGGTCTAAATTGTTATTTCCATTTCTAGTAAGTTGAACTTTGCTTGAAATTGTGCTTCTAGAGTATCAATTTTATTTTCGATTTTGAAGTAACTATGGTCCATTTCTAGTTGGGTATCTTCAAGCTTTGATGACATTTCTGTTTGATGTTTCGTCAATTTCAACGTAATTTCCTTTTGTTGTTCAATCAATCTTGACGTCATATTCTTTTACTATAATTTAAGTTTCGTGAACACTGTAGTTGCTTCTTATTGTTGAATTTCCAATTGCTCGTTTTGCTGGCTTTGAAGCTTAAAAATGGCTTCTAAAATGGTTGACATCATGTCATTTCCCTTGTCACCTGTTGAATAGTCTCTTCTTTTTAAGATTTCACTTTCAGTTCCATTAGGCATCTTGGATATTTCAAATTCTTATGAAACTTAGCTGTGCTACAAGTTTCATCAAAATCCCGCAACTGTAGCTGAATTTCTGGTTATATTAGTAAATTCTTCACCTCTTCCGGGAAGTGAATCTCTTTTTATCATCGGCCTTTTGGAAAGATAACTTACAACTGGATCAGAAGTGCCCAGAAATGATTCAGCACATTACGTAAACTTGTTTGGGGAAACACTTCTTATTATGGGCTTCCCGGTACTTCTTGATACTTTTATGCCACTCCTCTTGTGCATCTTTATATAGCATGCCGAATAGCAATGTAGCATTCTCAAGTTCTTTTCTACCATGTATCAAGATTTTGTGAACAGTAACACGCATATACACCACGGATAAAGTTTTACGTATAATTGATCTACACAGCTTTACTGTTACTTTGGCATATTCCTCAAATGCCTGAAGCTCGACCTGGAATTCACAAGACAAAGACATAAGAACTGTCGAAAATCGATGACTGAATGCTCTGTTGACTCCAGTGAGTCAACAGATGGACGAGAACAAAGTTGAGTTCTAAAAAACCAACAGGCCGTATCCATACCACTTCACACCGTTTCATTCGCATTATAGGGTCTGTCGTTTCTGACTGCAACTTACGACAAAATAACCTGTAAGGGGCACGTAAAGGCAACATCTGTTTCAAGGGCAATACAGCCAATAAGTTAGTCCGTAGACCAGCGGCAGGCTTGAATGCACGGACTCTCGCGGGACTTTTTGTATCTCTCTGTTCCTGCCAATACCATTGTGGAATTTCTCATTTTTCCCATATTCACTTCTGAGAGCACTTAAGTACATATACCAGAATTATTCTTGGGTCACTAACGCACAGTAGAAAGTATATACCCGAAAGTACATTTCCCATGTGGAAACATTTGTTCCTCTTCACCCACACACACACACACACACACACACTGCTATCACAAAGCCTTTGGTTTTCTCGCTCGCCATCAAACTGCTTGGTTTCATTTGCAGGGTGCGTTTCTCAGGAACTTTTAATGGGTTACTACGCCATCCGTTTGATGTATACTGGCCTTCTATGAGCATAAAAGTGAAAATCATTTGCTTGGCTATGGCGTAGCGTAAAATAATTGATGAGTATCGATGTCCCAAAAATGACTTTTGTCCCGCTAATTTTAACTTCTGGCCTACTGTGCATTGTCGTTATATATACAGTAGGCGCTCTTTAATTCGGCATTTTTCGATCCGGCACCGATCGAGCCGCTCGCGTTCGGATTTTTTCGAGTGAATTAGGGTGTTTAAAGACTTTTCTAACACAGTAACGCTCATGTATATATTTTTTTCTTGCCATAGAGCAGCTTAAAACATGTACAACTTGTTTTAAATATCATTGTACTGTGCTGTATTAATTTTTCTTTCGTATTCCCGATAAAACTATATTGACGTTAGATAATCCGGCAACTTCGTTAATTCAGCACGGCCGTGATCCCGAACGTGCCAGATAAAGAGTGCTTACTGTATTTGTAACTTGATAATTTCGCATCAAAGGTGACCATGCGAATGGTTAAGAAGACCTCACAGGCTTACCAGGTAGTCATACGGTATGCTTCTGTTTGATCCGGGAACTGATATATGCATAAGAAATTTCGAGAAACTAAATGGCATGCAACCCTATGGATTGGTTCTCAAGAAAAACGAGTTGGAAGTTACCGACATCAAGAGCTGGAAAACACAAAGAAAAACAGAAATAGCCAAGGTAGGTTTAGGTGTTAAAAATGTTAGAAAAAGTTTTATCAAAGGAGTCGGTGAGGAACGTGCGCGCTTCAGCAGTGGCATCCGTGATGGACACTGCGACAGGCACGTGTTAAGAGGAAAACGTAGAATTTTACATATATAAACTATGTAAAATACATTTAATTAGGCCTTTTCATATATACTCTGGCTTTTTTGAGCAGGGTTCGGACCCCACTGTCTCTTCTCTAAATCTGTGCATGACGCAGTGTACACCACGAATACAGTGCGCACGTTCACCGTCGACTCTACCAGCCATTCCTTTTCAACACTTTGACTCTTCTTTCACTATCGTCACATTCGTACTATTCGCGCTGCCATTAGTAGCTAAAAACTGCAATATTGGAAATAACCACTAGCGCCTGTTGGCGATGTATTTGGAATTAGATTGATACTGGTTGCATCTTAAATTTGATCACAAAAGACCTCACCTAATGGAGAAATGAGAAATTACATCAAGGTACTGATTGAATGTTCTTGTCCAAAGCCTGAGTCTATATAGATTGGTGAATCAACAACCCTCCTATACATAGTAGGGCATCGACTATGCAGACTAATTGGGGACCGATAATTTCCTGAAAACCGGTGTTCCGGATAAACGATTATTAGTTAAAATACAACGCTAAATATGAAAGTAAAATCTGCTTACCCACGCAATCTTGCGATCTCGAGCATAAATTTGGTTTTATTAATTCGTGTAATATAGCACTGTTAAAAGGACTCAAAACTAGATTTACTGTAGTCATACAAAACGAAAATTGGTCCTAATTCTGTTATTTATGACTCGGAACTTTCTGGATAATCGATGCTCTACTGTCTTTTCAAGAATTTATCCTAACTGCACATATTTTGTTTTTATTAATGAGAGATGTCATCTGGCCCTGGTGGAAAACTAAATAGCGCCACCATCAGCTGTTGTTAATATATGACAGTATTGGAAACAATATGTTACTTTATGAACACTCCACACTCGGCTTACTTTATGAACACTTGGCACTGGTGTAGCAAGATACTCGAAACCATTACAGCCTCCATCTTGGCTGTGTTAAGATGAAGAGCTAGGACGATGTAACTTGGGATGACATACACCTAATTTAACTCTCTATTCAAGACTGTTTTTATAGATTATTGACTGAATAATTTTTACGTAAATTATCAACACATCTGCAACTGATATATTTTTATGATACTAACATATAATTTATTGAAAATTTCTAAACCAATAATTCACTAATTAAGAGCCTTTGTAGAATACACTTTTGATTTGCTAAAAAGCACATATTTTAATGAATGCTGTCACTCTTGTCTCCTTAGTTAAACTATGTTAAAAGTAATAAAGGCAGTTGACATCACTAATATATCTGCTGGCAAAGTGAAGTACATGATGGTATTAATATACACGTGGATTGGATGACATACCTATTGGTCAAGGTATGTATATACCAGGTGTATGCATAAGTTTTTGCCGGTTTTTGTGGTAAGGAAAACACGTAATTTTCAAGGGAAATTAATTCTGTTTTATTCAAAATATTGGCCATCGGCTTCTACACATTTCGCCCCTCTTTCAGGTAATTGATGCACACCATGCCAGAAAAACTGCTTGTCTTTTGCGGCAAACCATCGTCGAGCCATTTTCCAACGTCTTCGAAATTGCTGAAGTGCTGCTCTGCGAGCGCGTGCCCCATTCATGCGAAGAGGTGATAGTCAGATGGCGCCAGGTCTGGGGAGTACGGCGGATGCGGAAGGATGTCCCATCCTAGCGATTTCAAGGTGTCTTTCATTGGTTTTGCTGTGTGAGACGGCGCATTGTCGTGTAACACAATCACTTTGCCATGGACCCATTCCGGTCGTTTTTCGATCAATGCGTGATTTAAATTAATCATTTATTGGCGATAGCGTTGTGCATTAATGGTTTCGTCGGGCTTGAAGAGTTCATAATACACAATACCGCTCTCGTCCCACCAGACACAAAGCATGGTCTTCTTGCCGAAGCGATTTGGCCTTGGTGTTGAACGACCGGCTTCGCCAGGTGAAAGTCACGATTTTTTCCGCTTCGGTTTTTCAAAATAAATCCATTTTTCGTCACCCGTCACAATTCGATAAAAAAAAAAAGGATTTTCTTTCGTGGCGTTGAAGCAGCATTTCACAAGTGACTTTGCGATTTTCCATTTGACGTTCATTCAAATCGTGTGGGACCATTTACCCAGTTTATTGATCTTCCCCGTTGTTCGTAAACGTCTGCTGATTGTTTCTTGTGACACATTTAATGCTTTTGCCAATTGCTGTTGAGTTTGCGTTGG
>JAGDQP010001603.1:0-18791 GCA_022664845.1 Lepisma saccharinum
TGCTTTCTTTTTCATTCTATCATTATACATTTAGCTTGGGCCAAGGCTGCCTAAAGACCCCTAAAATTAATGTAGTCTTCTTCCTATTTCCTTTCAATCAGTAAACGTTCCAAACATCCAACTATACATGAGCGTTACAATATCTTTTGATAACAAAAAAAAAACTATGGCAAAAGTGCGTCAGTGATATAGCGTCCTCTCAGAAAGGCGTAGGGTCGAAGCTTGTTCTTGTGCTATGTCTGGAATAAATATTATCTGTGTGACCTTCTGTTTCCAAATTGACAAATAAAAAAGTGGTTAAGCTATGGCGTAATTCGTCGGGGTACATTTGCTTGTTTTTTTTTTTTGCAGGGTTGGGAAAGGTATTTCTGATCTTATATAATGTTTGAATAGAGTGTTTCTTATGTCTGGTAATTTAGTCCAGTCGGTAAGCTGGACTTCTAATTGAACAACCCATGTTCAAATCTGACTTCAGGCTTTTATATTTTTCTCCTGCTTCCCGTACCGAAATAATACCATGTTCATTTTACACACACACACACAAAAAAGTGGTGGTCGTCGTGGAACACCAGAAAGTGTTGAATCTCAACAACTATTTTTTTTTTTTGCTGCGTAGATATAATTTAAAAATGTGAGTACTTAAGTAAATGGGAAACACTAAAGTATAAACTGTGATATAAAGTCAATCTCTAATTATCTCTTTTTATTATTAGAAGTCTGTACATAGGAAGAGTTTTTATGTAAGTCGCGTTATAAGTTTACTCACATAATTAAACGCAAAACAGGAATCTATTCTTAATGTTTCCTATAGGCTGATGTTATTGCAAATATATAATATTTATTACACTTTTCATAGGGCCCAATGTTTTAAAATAGTGACAAGAAAACTGTAATAGAGTAACAAGTCAGTACTGTTGGGGAACACTTTTAGATCCCCAGTGCGTGCAATGGGACCTGCAAATATGAAAAAAAAATGATCATTTGAATCGTTAGCATGTTTGATGATAAAGTTTGCTTTATTGTATATATCTTTGGTTTGACTCAGCTCTTGACATGCCAAGATCTCTTTCACTCGTGTGAAAATTTTTGTTAGTTAGCGTTTTATCATGGGAAATCCAATTGATTTGTTACTTATTCGTCAAGACATTCAAGGGTACGAAGATCCTCAAACCGTTCTTCAATGCTGGACCCATTTTTATTACTACAAATTAATGGGATTTCAACCAGAAGAGACTGATCCTCAACTGTTATTTCATCATATGCTATATTACTACTGGAACGATGAGAAAATCGTGTTAGAAAGGTGTGTAAGTGCACAAGATATTATCGATCTGGGGTCCTATGGATTTTTTACAACTTTAGAAGGTAAACGGATGCCTTGGGATTATTACGTTCAACTTTTCGAGTATGAACCTAGTAAACTTATACCTGAAGATGCTGTGGAATTCTTTGGACCGGATATGATGGACCATGATTACGTAAATAATGGTGTTGATGAGTCTAGTGTAATGGATGATGACTTTGACAGTGATGATGACGTTGCCATGGAAATTGATGTGGAACAATGGATCAATGATCATCGTGTCGATATTCGTGTACAACAGTGGATGAAGGACCATAATATCAACATGCACGCTGTATTAATCATAGTAAATGTGGTTTTCGGCAAATTGTGCGTTCAATACCACATCCTCATTGAGGTTTTCCTTGGTCATTGCATTTCAGCGGCCGTGGATTCAACCCCAACAGCCGGTCATTCTAACAGGTTTTTTCCTCAGTCATTGCATTCGGCAAGTCGTGGGTTCAACCCCCACAGCCGGTCATCCTGACAGGTTTTTCCCTCAGTCACATCAAGCAAATGCTGGGATGACACTTTCAACTTAGGCCTTGGCGGACACCTTCCCACATTTTGTCCCCTTTCCTATCCCTACCTGAGCCTTACATGGCTGAAGGCCATACACAGAAACATTCTGGTTCAGAATTCACTTTAGCATTTATGTGATCTCGATTGCGTCCCGTTTTAAACATAGTCGCAACATGAGATCTCGCCAAGTACATAAACCTGGCTTTTCTTATTTCGTCCTATGCACTTTTTATATTTTATAGGACATTTTTTTTTTAAATTTTTTTTTTAAATTTTTTTTTTTGTTAAATCAACAATTTTGTTTCTTTAAAGTACACACATGCACATACTGCATAATATAGATATATACTATTACAACATCTATCTACATACCTCAGGATTCAGCCAACTCTGGACGATATTTTTGTAGTACGTCTGACTGTATCAAATGTTAACAAGAGACTGTGCTTTGTTTCACCTCCCAGCATCATAGATTCTTCTTCTCCCTCCCTCCTTCTGCTATGTCGCATTTGTATGCAATGGTATTCAAATTTTCTTTTCCATAATCATCTCGTTTAAATACAGTTTTCATCCACCCAATGTTAGTTCAACAAAAAAAAAAAAAATCCAATCTTGTATTCAATGTGTGCCTGTCAAGATATACATACATACATATATGTATATATATATATATATATATATATATATATATATATACTATCACAAAGCTTGTTAACTCGCCCCCCAGGGGGTCCCTCATGAATTATTAAAATCCCCTGGAATACGCTTAGATTCTACTTCAGTGGTTCTTCCTGAAGAATTTATTCCGTATATTGCTAGTAGGTTGTTCAAAGGATTGCAAAAGACGAAGTGCTACTGCTGGCCACCGTAGTCATGTGGTCCGAGACATTAGGCCAACATCTCCAACATTCTAAGTTCGAATCCCAGCTGGGACATGGATATTTATGGGGTTCAGAAACTTAACAACTAATTAAAATCGAGACGGGCCGAAGTCAGTATTTTAAATTGAGCAGTTTTCATTTTCAAAAGAAAAAAAGAAACTCAAAGAGTGAAAACTTCGTATGAGCCACGATTGGAAGCTCATCTAAAAAAATTATATTCCCATCGGAAAGATCTACCATAAATCAAAGCTATTTTCGAGCGGAATTTTTTTCCTTTTTTTTTTCAATTCAACAGGGTGTCGATCCCAAAATCTTTTGATAACAAGACCACGAGCAGAGTTAGTTAACTTCTGCGGACATTAAATGTAATATCCTGTTTCAGTTGTTGAGAAACTAAGGAAATACTTCTGGGAGATATGACTCACAAAGTAATTGACCCAATTGTTCCTACCAAAATCAAAGGCTTTCAGAGATAACTGTTTATTTTCCTGATTCACTTTCTAGAGAAATCCATTGTTTTGTTGAGTGTTTGTCCACTCCACTGATAATTATTTGTCATTGGTCAGGCTAATTAAGGTGTGGAGTTCACGTATTTCTTAAGTGCTCTTAAGTACTTCTGAGTCAACAATCATGTGACAACAAATTCCAATTAACTGATAATTGCTGTTTGTGACTTGTTTACAGAGATAGGGCCAGCGTTGCCAACAGCTCGAGAATTTACCAACTAGAATCTTGGTAAAAAAAACAACTAGAATCGTGCCCTAAACAACCAGAATTTATTTTGTTCCATTATAATCGTGCAAATGACATTTAAGAAAATTTTAACAGTTTAAAACATAGCTAACTTAATTAAAACTTAATTGTTGGCAAGTTGTCATCAATATAATCATCAGCGACTACATCAGTGGGAGTTAATGGGCAATTAAAAGTGACAGCATTTATTTCTCCTGTGTAAGCCAGAAGAAATTTCCAAAATAGAATTCGACATGTGTAAAGTCATTCTACCTCCTCATTATTATTATTATTAACAATGTTTAACTAGTTAAAAAACTTCTGCATTGGAACAAGTGAAAAATCCTCGACTTCAAATTCTCCTAATTTTCTAAATGAGTTTTTACCACTAGCAACACAATAATTGAAGAGCTTATACAAAAGCTGACTAAATATACATTACACTGCTGTAACTTTTCGCCGTAGAAATTCCATTTTAGTGCTCAAGTCACCATGCAAATAGAGTATTTCAAGCAGATGAATTACGAGCCCCTGAGACAAAAATTGCTCTTCAAACTGAAGACAGCGACTTATCTAAGGGTTTCACATTAGGCAATCTTTGTTGAAGTTGTTTTATTTACCTACAAACAAATTTCAGACTTCTTTTCCTTTCAGTTTTCTCTTTCCTCTCGAAGAAATAAAACGTACATAGATTAAGATCTAATTGCTTTTCTAAATCCATGTTTAAGAAACTTATATGATGATCGATCGCTGTATTTTAAAATAATTTGGAACTTATTCCTCAAAAGGTATTTAAAAAAACTAGATTACAACTAGGCAACATTTTAAAAAGACTAGATTTCCCACTAGCAACTAAATGGTTATTTTCCCAACTAAACGGTCTTTCAAAAAGACTAGATTTAGTTGGAAAACAGCTAAATTGGCAACACTGGATAGGGCTATTTGATTTCGTTGAGAAGGCAATCACTATTTTATTTATGATTCAGACAGGCTACGTGATGAACTAAATCTCTCGGTGAGCACTCATCCAGATGCAGAGAAGGGGAGGTAAAGGCCATGGATATCATCCCAGCATCAGGCTAATGAAAGTGAGAAAAATCTTTAAAAATCTGTTAAGGTGGCTGGCCGCAGAGCAAGTTCTCGAACTTGCGTTCCTTCATAGAACCTTTTCGAGAACTCTGAACTCCGAAACGGGTATTGGGTTTATTATTATTATTAATTTGGTATATTAAGTACTAAAGCTTTCTTTCCCCCCACCCCCAAATTAAATTAAGAGAAATTGTTTATCTACAAGTGAGATTTTTTTTAGTCTATTCCATGGCTTTTCACCTTCAGAAAACAAACATTTCTACTAGATTATATTTAAAGTAAGATCTGTGTTTTCCCCATGAGACCTGAGCCAGAGATGCCTATAATGTCGCAAATAAATTCAATTCAATTCAATTGATGCATCCACTTACAAAAATAAGTGGAAGTTGGAGTGCTAAGAAATAATAGTTCTTTCCTCCAGGAGAATTGTTTCACTGTACGCCTAATAGTTAGACAAGAAACGCGCGCCAAATATGCGCCAAAACCCAAAAATGCCAGGATATTCCTCCATTTGGAGCTAGAAAGAATTGACTCGTTCAGCACCATTTAGAGAACCCCGAGATACATGGGCAAAAATAAAATAATAAAATGTTTTTTTTCAAACACACACACACACACACACACATACATATATAATAAATCACAGCCATATTCAATCCACTAGTGGATGAGGCCTCTCCCCGAAGGGAGGAGTTGGTCTACTGCTCCCACGCTGACCAGACGGGTTGGGAGAGGAGAGGCGAAGCTCTCACTGTGATCGCCACTGTCTTTATTCACAGCAGCTCTCCAATTGTCCTCACGATGCTGGGTCAACACCGAAATTTTTTTGAGCCCCCACCGGGAATCGAACCCGGGACCGCTCGCATTGAAGTCGAGCACGCTACCGACTAGGCTACGCATATATATATATATATATATATATATATATATATATATATATATATACACATAAAGCATGAAAGAAGACGGGGAAAGAGCGAAAAAAGAAAGGAGAAAACTAGGAAAGAGAGAAAGAAAAATGGCACAAGACATGGAAATAAATTAAATTTTAACGCCTATGAATACAGTCTCCGTCTCTCTCCCCCTGCCCCCTTCTTTCTCTGTCTTGTGTTTTTCTCCCTGTGCGGGATAAATCTCTTTCACTTTGAACGCAGAATTTCTAATATTTTTTTTTTCGTACCGGCTGGGATTGGCGAATTCGTACCGGCTGCGCCGCCAGCAAGTGGGATTTACTTTCTTGAATCTAGGATATATAGACTATAAATAAACCGCTGAGGGTAGCGAGGTTAATGGCTGATTTAACAACACATTTGTTATGGTCTGTGTAGCTAAGTGGTCAGCGTGTGAGACTCTTATTCGCAAGGCCTTTGGATCGACTCCACGAGCGGCTTTCGCTCTTTCCCCATATTCTTCCATGCACTCTCTCTCTCTCTGTGTGTGTGTGTGTGTGTGTGAACAATGCATAGTGGCTATTTCTGCATGATGACCATATTATCATTTTATTTTTGTTTGCATCTCT
Source organism: Lepisma saccharinum (assembly GCA_022664845.1). Taxonomy (NCBI): domain Eukaryota; kingdom Metazoa; phylum Arthropoda; class Insecta; order Zygentoma; family Lepismatidae; genus Lepisma; species Lepisma saccharinum. The sequence goes on from JAGDQP010001603.1 coordinate 6,086, forward strand.
TAGAACTTAACGTAAATGGCATTTCTGTATATTTATCTCGTGGTTCTCTACATGGTGCTGAACGAGTCAATTCTTTCTTGCTCCAAATGGAGGAATATCCTTGCATACCATGTTTTGGAGCCTATTTGTACAGTCATGTTGATTGTCTAACTATGAGACGTATAGTGCAACAATTCTCGTGGAGGAAAATGCTACTATTTCTTATAATGCCAACCTCCATTTACTTTTGTAAGTAATACCAGCAGTTCAGGCTGGATATATGTACCGGAAGACTAACTGTAATTACTGTACTTGGAAATATGATTTCTTGCTTTGTGGAACTGCAGAATCAAGGAGGAACCCATGTACAGGGAATGACATTTTAGTCAGGAGAAAAGTAGCTTAATTTAAAATTCATGACTCATTACCAATGATTCATTGATTCCATTTTGCAAACAACCATTCAAGTGGCTTGAATTGTGCTGCAATTGTTTATGAATGTAGTAGTACTACTGCATTATTTTTCAGATGATTATGAGTCAGAAATAATTAAAACTGAAGTTAGCAAATGGATTGAGATGTCGTTATAAATGTGTGCTTTATGCAGCTCATAGAAGCCAACGAATGAATACCACTGTAATGAATGAACACTAACCATCGACAATTTGAAGATAGCCTCAAATATTGAGACTTGATTAACTAAATACCAACTTTTCGTGGTAAGTTTTCTTGTAAAATTATTGACTTTGTTATTCGTTATTAAACTGAAGAAATAGATGCACTTAATAGGCTACTTACGAACAAAGCACCGTAACTTGGTATTCGAAAATAACGTTATTATATCAATATTTATTGTATTTGATACTTGTAAAATCAACTTTAAACCTTGTACGTAACGTAATTATAAAGGCACTCTGATACTCTTTGGGTGCGTCTCTTTAACTGTTTCCTGTATGTTGGCTCGAAATGCTATTTGATAAATTGAACCAAAGTACTGCACGATCCAATGCACGATAAAACAGTTGGTCGTTTTAAACAAATATTAGGTTCAATTGACCAAAAGACAAATAAGAAAATATTTTAGTGTTGGTGACCAAACGTTTGGTTGATGATCATACATTTAGTCGTTAGCAAATATTTTTCTTGCTCATTTTGACTAAACGTCTTTTTTGTGTGTATGCAGTTTCGCCGAAATCGTTGCACGGATGCACCGATGCAAAATGTAATACTTGGGTAAACGTAGAAAAAAAAAAAGTATAGATTGAATTGGGATCCTCTCTTTTTACATTCTTTTCTTTAGTTCACAATGGTTCGCGTTGTCCTCAAATGTTGCAACGTTGATATAACTCATTTCCAGAAGTTATAGAATGATTAAATTGTGCACAACGACGTAAGTCGAGTGACGATTCAATATTACATTGTTACTTTAATATATATATATATATATATATATATATATATATATATATATTGTTTATACATGAATAAAAAGAAAACATGAGGCGCGCTCTCACACACAATTACTTTATAAACTCTTCAATTGGCGCACCCCATGCTTTTCTTTTTAGTCACGTATAAACAAAATTATTTTTTACTTTTTAATACGATTTGTTTAAGAAAAGTATTTTAAAAAGTTTTTTTTATTATATTTTAAAGTCAGGTTAAAAAATATGTAGTATGTAGATATACATTTTAATCCACTCAGTTCAACGAAAACTTTTAACCCACTATCTCCGATTTGGATTAAATGTGCTACTGTTTTAGAAGTTTTTATGCTGATTACAAATATGAAAATTTTATTGCAAATGCACCAGTGGTTCCAAAGTTATTGCATCTGAAAAACGGAATGAAAATCCAGTGTTATGATCGCGACATTCAATTTTCGCATCGTTTTAAAATACACAAAACATCATATCTCGGTTCCTACTTATGCTAGAAACATGATACATTTTTTTTATTCAGATTGTCTTGAAGTGATCAACCAGGAACAATATATAAAGTTTTGATTTAGCTGTAAGAAAATTTACAAAAGTAAAACGTTGCCAAAAAACCTAAAACGACATTTTGTAAACTTCAAGTCTTTCTATCTCAAAAACTGGTGTGACTGAGAAGACCCCTGGAATGGTTATGTGCTTAAATGATAGAAGGTGTCTCATGTAGCGTTGGAAAATTAAATAATATTGTGAAAAAAAAATATTGAAATAACCTAACAGGCCGCAGGCCCACCTGCTATGGATTTTCGAGGAAAATTTCAAAAACACTTCTTTTAAAAAGACAACACAAAAATACCGGATTTGCGGGAACATTTTCAAAATAAATTTTCAAGTTTTTCAAAAATAAAAAAAATGCGAAATTTTCGGGAAATTTTTTAAAAACTCAAAATTTTCGAAAAGTCAAATATATCCGGAATTAAAAAAAAACACAAGAAGCACGATGGGGGACCAAGAGGGTTTTGGTCCCTGACTGTTTAGGTTCAAATTATATAATAAAAGTGCCATGTTTTATTTGACGCCTAATCCTATCTAACCTACCATTACATAACCAAACCACCGCTTACCCCACCCAACTGTTTTTCCGTCAAATAGAAAATGACTTATTATATAATTTGAACCTTGATGAGGGGGCAAGACCATCCTAACTCCCATCCTGCTTCTTGTGTTTTTAAAAGTTTTCCGGAAAATTCAAGTCTTGGATTATTCGAAAACGAGACATTTTGAAAATCCGGGAATATTTTGATTTTTCGAAAACTGAGCTTTTGAAATTTTTCCCGAAAATTCGATATTTTTGGATTTTTAAAAAATTTGAAAAATTTGTGTTTTTGAAAATGTTCCCGCCAATCCGGCATTTTAAAAAAAATGGTTTTTGAAATTTTCCCCGAAAATTCACAGAAGATGGGCCTGCGTCCCGTTAGGTTATTTTAATGTTTTTTTTCACAATATTATTTAATTTTCCAACGCTACATGAGGCACCTTCCATCATTTAAGCACATAACCATTCCAGGGGTCTTCTCAGTCACACCAGTTTTTGAGTTAGAAAGACTTGAAGTTTACAAAATGTCGTTTTAGATTTTTTGGCAACGTCAGTTTTCTTACAGCTAAATCAAAACTTTATATATTGTTCCTGGTTGATCACTTCAAGACAATCTGACTAACAAAAATGTATCATGTTTCTAACATAAATAGAAACCGAGATATGATTTGTGTATTTTACAACGATGCGAAAATTGAATGGCGCGACTATAACACTGGATTTTCATTCCGTTTTTGAAATGCAATAACTTTGGAACCGCTGATGTGATTACAATAATATTTTCAGATTAGAAATCAGCACAAAAATTTCTATAACACTACAACATTTCATCCAAATAGGTTAACTTTCAACAAAATTTTGGTTGAATTGACGTGCAATGTAAGTAATAGTGTCAGATCATAAAAGATGCCTACGAAAACAACTGAAATTTTAAGGTAAGATTTTATGATAAAATAATAGAAATTAAACTGCCATTTTTTAGGTAGATTTCGAAGAAAAATATACCTATTGAGATCGATACGATATGAAAGTATATATATATATATATATATTAACACGCTAGCGGCCATAATTTTGAAGATAGGCCCTATTTGAGTTGACACAAATTTTTATATGTTGTTTCTAGGCTTAATAGCTCGGTTAAGTTCGTTAATGAGCAAAATCGGTCGCCATCTTGGATCCAAAATGGCCGCCTAACCCATTGTTGTATAGAATACACAGCCTAAACGGCTGCAGCTAGAAATATCAAATTTGGTAACACTATACATTATCATTTGTATGTTTCTAAAATATTACATGATGTATCCAAAAACGCCGTCTTGGATCCAAAATGGCGGACCTAATAAAAGATTTTCCACACCGTTTGAGCTAGAGATACGAAATTTGGCATAAAGGTGCATTATGACGAGTAGTTTAGGGAACTATTGTAACATTTGGAAAAAGTCGCCATTTTGCACACCGTTTGAGCTGGATAAATGAAATTTTACTTGAAGTTGTACCATCACAAGTAGGTCACGACAATATAAGAAAACTTTCAAAAAGTCGTCAATTTGGATCCAAAATGGCCGCCCCAAAAACCCAATTTCCAAACCATTGAAGGTAGAGAAACGAAATTTTCTTTGAAGGTGTATGACCAAGAGTAGGTTACAATGAATGGAGCAAACCTTCCTTTTGGAGGCGCAGCCCCCCGTGGGAGGGTGCAGATGGATACCATGGTGGTGTAGTGCTGCAGGGAGATTTTGGTTAAGATAAAGGAGGCGCATCCTCTCAAAAGCACTGAAGTTGGGGGGCGAACCCCCTACGGGGGTCTGGGGGCAGCGCTCCAAGCGAAACAAAGCGAGTATATATAAATGTCTTGTGAGGTATCGTTGAACAGCTCTTGATGAATAATCTAGAAAACAATAAATAGTTTCTCGATAGCTCTCATAGAAGGCGAGATTTGAATTTTTGAAAATAAGAAAAAACTTCGAGATCTACCTCAGCCTGTAGGCCTACCGAAAGGGATTTTCTAAATATGGGACCTTTAATGAAGCGACAAGGGAGGGTGATGAAGTTAATGATTGATTAAATTGTAATTAATATCTTTAACTATCTGGGGAGCTTCTAATGACGGAACCAAAATTTTTTTGGTAAAGAAGGCTCGGAACCATTCCGTTTAATCCCACGGAACTTGAACGAATGATCACATGCATAGGTGTGCCAACCTCTTGCGATGGTGTCAGTATAAGAAAAGGCCAGAATTGCTACAATATTTCATTTGAAAATGTTTGGGTATTGACTTAAATTTCTAACCCTTATTAAATATAGAATACCGGTAAAGATGGGGAAATACGAGAGAGCTACTAAAGTAGAGCCCTAGCCTCCCCGTATCATCGTCCCTGCAGCCGGGATCATAATTATGAAGTTGTCAAATCTAAAAGTTTAAATTAGGATATTTATTTTATATTAAAAAAAATTGTAAATGGTTGGAGAGGTTTATAATTTTACGTTAAAATGTGCCAATGAATCCTACTTCTCTTCAGAATGGTACCATTTTCGACAAGATAATTAAAAAAAAAAAAAAAAATGGGATGACGGGACGAAATAATACGATTGCTGGGACAAATCCTTAAAATTTGGAACTGTCACGGAAATATTTATTCTCGCAATCTAGCAATTAGTTAGTCTATGGTCTAGAATTTAGTTTCAATTTAATAATATCTGTGAACTGGATTGTCAACTTATAAGCCAAGCCTATCTCGTGCTATTCCCAAGACATGGATGTCACGGTTTAATTATAGCTGCCTGTCTGGCTCATAAGTATAAGCATTAAGTATATAGGGTATAAGTTATTTAAAAAAAAACACTAAATTCTTGACTCCCGGAATATATATTTCCGTGACTGTATCGTGTAAAACGAAACGCTTGTCACTTTATATAATTTTTTTTTTCTATTTTTTTTTCATACAGCTAATAATAATGCGGAGACCAAGGTGCTAGACGCAGAGAACCACAAAAATCTGAAAAATATTACTTACTTACTCTATGGCTTACTGGTTCGTCGCCGCAGTAACAAACGTTCGCCATCGGGACCTATCCTGGGCAAGATCAAGCCAGTTTTCATCACAAACACCTACTTCTCAAAGATTCCTTATAATATTGTCCTCGCAACGTCGTCTCGGTCTTCCCAACCGTCTCTTTCCCTCCGGCTTTCCTACCAAGATGGGATATAATCTTCGTCTGTCTCCCATCCGAGCTACATGGCCTGCTCATCTTAGTCGTTGTGATTTCATTATTCTTACAAGTTACAACATCGGGTGAGTCGTACAATCCGTAAAGTTCTTCATTATGCAGTCCCCTCCATTCTCCAGTCATCTCGTCCCGTTTCGACCCGTATATCTTTCTCAAACCCTTATTTTCAAACACACGTAATTTATGTTCATCTGCTAGGGTCGTACTCCAACTTTCGCATCCGTAAAGTATTACCGGCTGAATAACCGTTATGTATATTTTCAAATATTGAAAAACGAAAGAACTTTCGTAGTTTGTGTGGAATACATTAGCTTGGCTTCCCACCACACCAAATTTTAGAAATAAATAGCCAAGATTTGCACCCAAGTTTCACGTTTTGCATCGCAATTGTTTAAAAGATATAAACTCTTATATTTTGGGGGACCAAGTTAATGGTAGCCTCTGTCAGTCAAATTTTTCGAAAACAGATAGTGTACCGGTCTGCACTCGTTTTGCACCGCGATAGGGGGGTCCAAGTTAATTGTAGCTCTTTACAACAAAATGTCAAAAATCACGCAGTGACATATAGTGCAACAGACTGCACTCGTTTCGCACCGTTTTGCACTCAAGTTTCACGTTTTGCACCGCAAACGTTAAAACGTTATAAGCTGTTCTATTTCTGGGGCCCATGTAGCGCCCCCTCAGTCAATTTTTAGAAAACAGATAGTGTACCTGTCTGTGCTCGTTTTGCACCTAAATTTCGTATTTTGCACCACAATAGTTAAAAGTTATAAGCTCGTAAATTAGTGGGGCAGCCAAGTTAATAGTAGGCCCCTACAGCAAAATTTAAAAAAATCAGACAGTGACACATAGAGCAACAAACTGCACTCGTTTTGCACAATTTTTTACTCAAATTTCACATTTTGCACTGCCACGGATAAAAAGTTATAAGCACATATATTTTGCGGGCTTCTGAAAATGATACTCCTTTAGTCAAGTTTTAAAAAGGAGAAATGTATAGTGTTGTGGAATTGCACTGTAGTAGTTTTGCACCACAACATTAAAACTGTTAGAAGAAGGTTCTTTCTTTGGAGAAGAGGACAAGTTAATTCGTGACTCGCATTATTTTACTTTTTAGTGTAAACAAATAATTTTTGGATTACACTCATTTTCGCTTGGGGACCGATTAACAGTAAAGTATTTTCATAGAGTAACTTCTAAGTTAATTAAATTAACACAACAAAAGGCGGGCTTACGAATGCGATTGATTGAAGTGGTTATTGTCGAAGACATCCAAGTAAATAATTGGTAACGCAGCTTAGACCTATCGCGCACTAGCATTTTTTCTTGTTGACTTTTAATTACAAACAAGAAATACATACTTCTATAAAATGCAGAAACGATTCTGGAAGTGATATTCTGAAATAAGAAATTAACAATTTGTGTTCAAACATATAATTATGGAAGTGGTTTATTAAGTTCAGGAATTGTTATTTTCTCTTACAACTTCCGAGTTATGTTTTACCATTGTAAAATCCTCTCAAAATTATTCTGAAATAAATATTTATCGTAAGTCAGCAACATCCTAGTGCAGTGATACCCAACTTTGTTTTGCCCATGTGCCACATTAAAATTTAGCACGATCTTCTATAGTTTGTAAAAATAAAAAAAGCCTTGCCTAAAAAGAATTTAAATAGCTTTTTGGTCCTTACAAATTTTAACGTAATTTGATGTTATTAGTATGGGTTGCATTCTGTTTTTTCTCATTTCACATCAGTTAATTTTTTCATGTATAGACTGAGAAGGAGAAATAAAATAAAACCTTCTTGCGACATGTTTATGGTAAACGAATGCAACATATGTGGCGGCACGGAAAGGCAAAATTTGCTGGTCAGATCTGGTTCGCGGGTTGTAGGTTGGGCATCACTGTTTTAGTGTTACAGCCAATCTTTCTTGTGGTTGTATACAGCCAGTCAAAGAGTATAGTATTTTGGACAGTTTGGTGCGTTATGCTATGACCAAGAGCGAATAACAAATTATAAAGTCTTTCCAACCATGCTTATCCTGAAATAATACAACCTCTTTTTATTATCTCTCAAAGATGCGAAGTCTCAGCTCCCGTGGTCCAGGTGGTAACGGCGAGGTCTTCGGATTGGTAAAGAGTAGGCACGCGGTTTCGAACTCCACGACCGACAATCCTGACAGGTTTTCCAGGGATTCCTCGCTTTCACCAGGCCAATGCTGGGGATGGTACCTTAAGTAAGATCCTGGTCGATATCTCCTCTGTCCTCTGTCTAGCTTATCACGGCCAGAAATAAAGACGCTAAAAGGCAATAAATATTTTTTGAAATTCAAAGATGCAACCAGATTATAAAATTGCCCATTTAAAGTATCTGGTAGGGATGGTATCGAGACGAGACGAGACGAAACTGGCATCAGTCTCGTTCTCGTCTCGATTTTTTAGAACAGTATTGGTCTCGATATTAAACCTCAGTCTCGTCTCGGTCTCGAGTCTCGACACGTTAGTCCCGGTGTTGTCTCGGTCTCGCCTCAAGAGTCTCGAAAGACGATAGACTTTAAAAAGTTGCTATCCCTTGACTTGTTTGAAATGAGTACACAGGTTTTCCGATCTGAGTACAAGAACAAGAATATTAATATGATATTAACATAGTTTATTACATCGTTAATTTGGGGCTTAGACTAGAAGTAATATTCTCAAATAGGAAGAAAAAACATTATAATTTTAAAGTAATATAAAGCTTTAGTTAGGATATATAGAATACCAATAAATGAGATACATGAAAATATTTATATTATGGAAACGGATCTATGTTATACCACAAATTGCGAAATTGGTATACGTAGCATTTACATTTTGCTATTTCTAAATTATATTTAAATTGATTGAATAGCTGTTACGTTTAAAACGAAGAAATTACATTTTAGTCGAAATTTTCTACCAGATTTATAGAAATAAATGAACGTACACTGGTTAAATTTTTCCGAAACATTCCTGAGAAAAGCTAGGGAACCATAGCTACCTGGGAATTTTCAGTAATTTGGCTAATGAAAGGCATTCATCATACAGTTCTCAGGAATGTTGGGAGAGAAAGAAATCTAAAGATTTGAACATGGGTTCTTTAGTCAAAATTCCAGCGTCGTAAATTTCCAGTTAAAAGAAAACAGTATAGAGTGTTAGGAATTAGGATTATGTTGGCTGAATCCCGAAGATATAAACTAAGTTGATCCCATGACTACATTTTAATCATTTTTGTAATTGACAATTAGGGTTCGGAATTCCCATTCATGCACTAAAAATATTTCCCATTTCTACCGAAATAAGAACTGACTAAATTGTGGTAGCAAACTCTTGATCAACACTGGGTGCACAGCTACGATAAGAAACAGTTTTCTCATTCTCATGTGCAGAACTGAAAACGAATAATATCCAGATAATCATAGAAAAAGTCTCTGAGTTTTCCTCCATTACAGTGAAACAACATGAAATACTAAAAGTTCTGCTGAATATTCCTTAGAATTCCTAGAAATGTTAACAAAATTTTTAACAGTGTACAGTCGTGACAAAAATTTTACTTACTGTGACTTTTGTACAAGGAACTAATCAAATACAAAGAAATTGAAAATAGCATTTACCAAACTCCACAGCCAGACGAATCAATTAGTTTACAATACTGCTCTTGATTGATTAAAAGACCCAACCCAAGTCATAGATATGGATTACAGCTGGCACGTCCATACATGAAAACAAAAAGAAAAGAGTGAAATGTGTTCCTGGTAGACGCTACTTTCAAATGGCGTATTGCGAATCATATAAACTGAAATAAGCACATTAGTATTTCAAAAAGGCCGTGTTATTAGATTAAAATGTCATTCCAAAAATCCTAGCAAAGCATAGCGTAATAGGTACAAAAATTAACCTTACTGTGTCTAAGGCATATTATGTACAATCTTATATCCCCTCTATGTCGGTCTGTCAACAACTTTCGACTCAGGAGCTACCAGAGCTACGAAGGTGGTTGCGTTGTTGTTCGAGAGGTCTCGGCGAAACTTCACCAACGACATATAGGTAATCCAAATTTGACGCTCGCTCTGCCTCACTTAATTTTTATAAAAACTGTACTGTTTTTATCGAATGTGCAGGTATATTTACGTGACAGGTTGTGCAGAATTTCTTCTGCATAAACTATGAAGTTCCTAAGAGAAACTTTATACAACATTTAGGCTTCAGCAACGAGTACTGGGAAGCCTTATGTCTGTCTGTCGACAACCTTTAAATCAGGAACTACCAGGGCTGCGAAGATAGTTGAGGTGTCCCGCGACTAAGCTTCGACTTGCTTGTTTCCATATACGTAGGAATATGTTTTGTCTCCATCTTTTCTAAGGTACCGATTAGTATTACAAAAATCTTTCCATTTTTTAAACTATAATAAACGAATGGTGTAAGAAAAGATCTATATTACAATTTTGACAGTTTGACTTCTTGACGCATGCTTTATAGTCTTTACGGGACCAGTCTAGCAGAGACTGATATAAATGGGAGTGTGTCAACAGAAGTTAAACAATAAAAAAAAAATGTCTGTATTTGTCCGTCCCTGAAACAATTTCCAACACTTTTATATTATTATTGAAAGACAACAGAAAATAGTTTGGCATTGATAACTGACTACTTATATGACTTATAGTCATATTTTAAAACTACAATATAACATGTTAAATAAAATTTATCAGAATGAAACTAATAGTCACGGGACGGGGACTTCTTCTAGTGTGAAACAACATGAACAAAAGCATTAAATTAATATTATCGACATTAATGAAAATAAAGCTTATAGTCTCGAGAGGTAAATCTCGGTCTCGTCTCGAGTCTCGACAGATATGTCTCTTTCTTGGTCTCGTCTCGAGTAACCTTAGTCTCATTCTCGGTCTTGGTCTCGAATTTGAGATGATACCGAGACGAGATTAAGACCAGTCTCGGTCTCGGTACCATACCTGGTTTCTGGTCTGCAATTGAATGAATCCTATGGCTTTTCTTTTTGTGTTTTCTACTTCATCTTAAAAGAAGAGCAGCCGACCGCGATAGTCGTGTGGTATCAGGCTGAAGGCCAGCGTCTCCAAGGTTTTGGACTCGAATCTCAGCTGGAGTCTGGATGTTTGTGGATTTTAGAGACATCTAGTGGAATCAAGAAGGGTCGAAGTCATTAGTTACTAAAATTTACAAAACCAGAAAAAACTTGCAGCCGTTTGCTTGAAGTCCATTTCGATGCTGAGCAGCTTAAGTCTCCCAGTGCGGGAACCTAACAATTTTAGTGATTTTTTATTCGGGTGATTTTTTTTCTATTTCTCAATTTTAAGATCAACAATGCGCGCTAACCCTTACTGCACTATGTGTCACTGTCTGAATTTGAAATTTTGCTGCAGAGGTCTACCATTAACTTGGCTGCCCCAAAAGATACGAACTATTAACTTTTAACCCAAGGCACTGCAAAACGCGAAATTTGGGTGAAAAACGGTGCAAGACGAGCACAGACCAAACGGTGCAAGGTATTATACACTATCTGTTTTGGAAAAAATGACTGATGGGAACTAACTTGGACCCCCAAAATAGAAGAGCTTATAACTTTTTAACCGTTGCGGTGCAATACGTGAAGCTTGGGTGCAAAACGGTTCAAAACGATTGCAATCTGTTGCACCATATATCACTGACTGATTTTTGAAGTTTTGCTGTAGGGGGCTGCCATTAACTTGACCCCCCACAAATTTAAGAACTTATAACTTTTTAACTATTGCGGTGCAAAACGCGAAACTTGGGTGCAAAGCGATAGGCTATTTGTTTCTAAAATTTGGTGTGTGAGAAGCGTGAGAGGGGGAGGGGCAATTGACCCGTTTGTGTGGATACTCTAGATAGTGGCGAAAAAATACTATATTTCAATGCCAGTGAAAGTTCAAGTTTAGGACGCAAGATGGCAGAACAGTACATTCGGAAACATTCTCGTATTGTAAATAGTTGCTGTAACGCTCACTAGATGGCAGTAGCAGTGCAATCACAAATGCGGAAGCTATTCATCACGAACGTAACACAGAACAGCTGAATCAGCGACGTCACACACGTAGGTTTAATTTCGATGATAAAAGTCGTCTCCTAAGCGAAAATTTTCTTTTCAATCACGTCTTGTTTATCCTTGAAAGAGATAGAAAAACAAGTTTCTGCTATTTTACGTCAGAGGAAATGAAAACGATTTTGGATCTGCACTGAACACCTTCGGATTAAAAAAAAAAAAAGCCACAAAATATATAATTTGCAATGTTAGGCTTTGTTTCAAATTTATTACGCCATTTCTCTGTAACAGCCTTATAACCACTCTCAATTTGAATCTTACGTGCTGGTCATTTGACATGTACGAGAAGATACTCTAATACGCAACCTCAGTATTGTATACTCAACTATGTGCTCGAAACTTGAATATTATTGATTCGGTTGATCAAGTTGTTGTATAGTGTTGGGCATTCCTGATTCTAACCTTAAGTTCATTCATTAACAGACGGATTTGCTTTCTCATGAGCAATGCAGTGTAAAACAGTCCTATAATTGAATATGTTATTGTGAAAAGGAACCCAAGTCACATTTATCAAGTTTCGAGGAAAACGAAAAGAAAGCACCAATCTTCTTTAAAAGTAAGGATATGAAGTATGTTTTTTTCGGCTATCTTTTTTTTTTTTTTTTTTTTTGCTGTTCTGGTAGTTGGATCAGGACCATTTGTGATGCAAAACATGCGTTTACCCCCAGAGAGCCTGAAACAAGCAATAACTCAAAAGTACCACAAAAATGCCTCAGATCGCTTTTTACGATAACATATTCGATTATAAATGGTATACTCTAACTACATAAATTCATAAATGTATAAATAAAGAATTACTTCACCTTCCCGAATCCTTTCCCCTCCTCTCTCTCTCTCTCTCTCTCTCTCTC
>JAGDQP010001603.1:18891-57672 GCA_022664845.1 Lepisma saccharinum
CTGTGAATAAAAGACAGTGGCGATCACAGTTGAGAGCATCGGCTCTCCTCTCCCAACACGTCTGGTCAGCGTGGGAGCAGTAGACCACCTCCTTCTTCCGGGAGAGGCCTCATCCACTAGTGGATTGAATATGGCTGTGAATTATATATACTATACAGGATGTTCTAGTCATATACACAAAAACTTCTGGAGATGATTTGTCAGGTCAAAATAAGAAAAAAGTCCCTATAAACATGGGTACCGATTTCGCTTCGTTTTGGAGATACAGTGTTTCCAACTTGTAGTCCAAAGTCGACGCCTGACAATGCGAAGAAAGTGAATAATTCTCAATAAATCAGAAACGACGGATTGAATGAACATTTGGATTGCGGAAATTAGTTTCTGTCAACATGGTGGGTATTAATAGTGAAAGTACTATGTCACCAGGTTATCAGTGTTTCCAACCTGGTTTATCACTTTTTTTAAAATGAATTAAATGTCTTGGGAAAATACGAAGTTTTGTGTAAAGTCGCGAAAATCTTTTGGAAAGCTAGTTCAAATAGTTTGTGTTATGGCGAACAGAATCTACGGTTACGTGTAATTTTGTGCCAGCGTGGACTGTTTTATTTGATTCATTTTTATAGATAAAATATGTTAACACACTTTCAATGACCGCTGAACTCAAATCTGAATACCGCCTGAACCGTAGATACCTAAAGGCCATAATAAAAAATTCAAATTCAAATCTGAAAGGAGTTTCTCTCTACCCGCTTTAATTCAGGTGTTAGCCAGTGTTAGAGATGGAGAAGCATACGGAGAAAGTGATATATTAAAAAGATCATTTTTGGTGGTGGGGGGGATAAAACGAGAGAAAAAACATTTTTGCTCCCCTTCTCCTCGCACCGAAAAAGTTGGGTCCTCTTTGCATTTGATTTTGTCCTATGGGTTTGCCTTACGTTTAATATGAACTTATTTGCCCATAACTGTTCATTAAACGCCGTGACAGACAGGCCACCCACATAACACTAAATAATTGCGTCGTTGCATACCTCAAAGGATCATTTTGTGAAATTATTTTCTATCTGAATTTGTCATTCGTAGGCAAAGAAAACACACTAAAAGGAAGAAAATAACACCGCTGAATGTAAAGTGCTATTAATAATCCACTAAATAGTATAGAAAATTTGTTAGCATCGTGTTCAAATGTTCTACAAATGTAATAATTCAAAACCTTCTTGAATTTGGCGCCATCTACGAAACTTATATTAATTTTCAGTACCATCTTCAAACACTACGTAAGCATACCTGCCCTATTAAAGCGTGTCAAGGAAGATTTAAATTATTACATAGCTAGAACATTCTAATAGTTTCTTTTTTAGATTTCACAGTTTTTAAGGTGATATGTTTCTTTTGAAAAGTATGCTACTACAGAAGTTTTATGCCAAACTTTTACACAGCCTCTGTAGTATTACTAGTTACAATCACGGACTTTCGATCAACACTGGGAAGGTATGAAGATTCGAGTCCTGCTGACGGAGGTTTTTCCTCGGTTTTACCAGGTTAATGCCGGCATGATACCTAGATAAAACCTCTGACCACTACCCCTCCATTCTCTACCTTCGAAAGAGTCTCACAGAGGAATGTAATCCCTCAGGATGGAACTATTCCTGCTCCTCTGGCCACCATTGCAAGTTACGAAATCTTACAATGCGCTTATGCTGTTTGCTGTTACTAGGCAATGCTGAACCTCGCCCTCAACAACGAGTGTTGTATTATTATTATTATAACATCAACAGTACAGTTTTGCAGTTAAGACAATGAACACAGAAGATGTCATCTGAAGTTATTTGTCTGAAATATGTGCTCAATTGTAAGCCAGAGACAAACATATTGTCTAGAAATCTTTGTTGTATGTTTCCATAGGGTCAATTGTTTATTGTTTACCATCCACAACCACTGACGGAAGATGTCAGAAATACTGACTCGTGGTCTTATTTGATGGTTGACATTCACTTCCAATGTATTTCCGTTACTACAGTTTCCTCTACCGTAACCAATACTAAACGAAGAAAATGTTCAATGCCTGTAAGACTGACATTACCAGTTTATGAAATTTCATAATAAATTTCATCATAGTTTGTGTCATTGAGAGAAAATAATTAACTCACGCACGCATCGTTGGTATCTCTCGTCGAACCACTCGAAATAAACCTAATCATAATTACCTCATACGATCTTTTGTTGCCAGATAGTAATTTCTAATTGCATTGAAGAATACCTCGTTCTTTAATTTTTTTTATTAAATCTCCACAAAAATGACTTGTGTTCGTTTCCTCAATATACGTGTCTCATACAACAATATCAAGTCATGGATTGATCAAAATATTCCTCTTGGTATTAGAAGGAATAAGTCATCGTCCTTGAAACGTAGCTGAGTAATAGAGCTTTGGCTTAACATTCAGGAGGCCCTGGGATCGATCCCAGAGGCCGGTCATCCTGACTTCGAGTTTCCCCGGGGTTTTTCCTCAGTCACACCAGTCAGATACCGGGATGGTACCTTCAAATTAGGTGCTGGCCGACGCCTTCCCGCATCGTTTAGGTTACCCTATTTCGGCTTGAGCTTTAGATGTCTAAAGGCTATAAATAAATTCAAAGTCATCACAGTTTACCGAACGGCCATAGCGTATATTTCGTAGAGTGCCGACTTCGTAGAGTACTTCCTTCGCATTCGGAAGGTCTTGGGTGTGAACCCAGTGGGTTTCCTAAGTTTTGTTTTCAGTCATACCATGCTAATACTGGGATCGTACCTTCAAACTAGTTTCTGGATAACTTGCGTCCCATGCTTTCCCCTATTCAATTCCGAACCTTGAGCTAAAAATGCCTAATGGCCACATTTGCACTTCAGTTCTTTCAAGTAATGTGTTTTTCTTGTAAGTCATCTTCAATTTCTGACATGGGCCCCCGTTTGACCGAGAGGTTACCACGCTCACTTTCTGTGTGCAGGGTCACGGGTTCAGCTCCAGTAGTAGTCCATTGAACGAAGTGGTTCGAATCCTTCTTTAACAAAAACTATGTCATGTTCTTGAAAGCTCACTGGATTCTGTAGAACGATAATAACAATCCATTTATAGTTTCATTTCTTCCACGATCAACTAATAATATACTAAAAAAAACAAAAAAACTTTACTATGAACATCAGACGTTTTGTTTAAAGTAATTGCATGAATCCATTTTTCTATGTAGAAATGTGTCTGAAATTGAACTATTTATAACATTACTGCGAAAGGTAGGGGTTTCTCGTTACACTGATTGCTGTGTAATGGCTAATAGTAAAATCTGCAACTTCCGTTATAAATATCCTCGTTTTTAAAAGAAGCGAGAATGACTGGTAAGTATTTTAATTAAGTATCACAATTTTAGTTTTTATTTCCTCAGTAAGAGCGATAATTCCTTTCTTCTCTGTTTAAACAGTTAGTTTTTTCCACTTTGGGTGCAATTTCATTGGGGGGCGGAAGGAGTAATTATGCGCATTGCTGTTAATTATTAGACTTGACCACACACTTATGCACTATTAATTATTTTTTTCCGCTCTGTGGTTCTTGATCTCCTTCATTAGCTTCTTGAATGCTCAAGACAAGGTCTTTGTGAGTTTGTGCGGCTGCTGACGCAAATCAATTGGATTTTTCTTAAACGACTCACTCATCACGCTGCTACCATCTAGTGGTTCATTTCGTAACTACGTGTCCAGTGATTAATGCCTTATAAGTTCCTATTAACAGCCAGTGTAATTCATTAAGTGCGATTTGTAGTTTCTTCTGATTCTGCGCGGATGAGTTTAAGGACCCTCCTCGTGCCCGCCCTACTTTTTAAAATATAGAATCTAAGTGCATTGTCAAAAATTTGAGAACATAGCGCATTAGTATTTACAAATTACTATGAAATCCATTTCCCCGTATCGGGACGGACTTAAGCCATAGTGCTGTTACCGCCCAAAAAATTCATTTTATTTTTACTATGTTCAAGTGATTCCGAGATCTTGTCCATTGATAAGTAATAAGCCTTTAATTAAATATGACCTCATAATCTTTGAAAACGTATCACTCACAAATGGATAAGATCTCGAGATTGGCCCATTGTATTTCATATGCGCTACGTTCTCAAAATGTCGATAATGCTTTTAGTTTTTAAAATATTTTTAAAAAATGTTAAGGGCAGGAGCAAGGAGGGCCCTTAACATGCCGAACGGTATTTATAGTAATGCCCAACATCTCGACATGTTAGGATTCTGGGGCCACGGGCGCCTATAATGATTACCAACAACCAATCCTGTCGTATGTTTGCACAGTTAATTTACTACCGCAATGAAATTCTTCAAGATGTTCAAGAATAAGTTTTGATATTTGGTCGGCAGTGCCATCACCGGTTATGTTAAGAAACCGTATATTTTTCCTTAACTTGAACTTTTGACTCAGTGTATCTGACCACCACGCATAACAGTAATTTATTTGACATATGTAGCGTTTCACTTAATTATCCCAACTAAAAGATAAACTGACCATAAACTAAACATTATGTATAGTTTAATAAATGAGATTCAGTCAGTGCTCAGTTGTATTGTTTGATAACATTATTTTATATTAGAGCGATTCAACGCTTCACGTATACTGACATTCAGAATACACTTTTCGACTGTAATTGCCTTTTAACATCTCTGACAAATTCAAAAACGGCGACTTCAACACATGGTATGATAGAAGAAACATTGCGGATCACGTTCTGGGTGAAAGAACATGTAGAGTGTAAACAATAAAAATACTACATATTATTTAATGTTAAAGTTTCCGTTACGCACTGACATTTTTGAAACCCGTGCTTACACTCTCACATACATTTCCCCCAAATCTCTGAAAATATGGGCCCAGCAAAATATTCAATATACCAGAGGAATGTGTTATGTTTCAATTTTATTTTTAAAAATCGAGATTATTTAAATATAATAAGCGTAGAGAAAGAAATCATAGCGTCACGCACTGACATCACTTCGTCACGCATTGATATTTTATTAGATTATTTAGCTTATTGCTTTATTTTTTGTACATTCTGACAGAAATACAGTAATGGACAGATGCTAGATAAGATACCACTGTAAAATATAATGCGTGCACAAAATGTTTGTGTTCCAAAAGCTTTATTTTTTTTTAAATCCATACTAGGACTATTCCACGAATATGTCAAGCCCGGTTATGGAAGCTCAAACGTACTGTGGATTCTTTTAGATTAATGCAATCGGTTCTTGCAAGATATCCAGTGCTGCAATTAGGATGAACAAAAGGTGCACGTGCCCCGGGCGCCGAGCTGGGGCCCCAGATAGAGATAAGAAGGGGGTGTTGTACAATTTTGGCTCCTTAGAAGAGGGGATAACACCGGAGTTTACTCCCCGTTGCAAAAAATACAAGCTATGGCCCTAGGTGTGAGCTTACTAATAATAGTTTAGTAAGTCGTTAGTGCAAATGCGTAATGGACAAATGAGCTTCAGTTGTTGGGTTATTTTAAAAGTTAACGAAAGCTTCAATTTTACTGCATTTTAATAGTGATTTGTACAATTAAAAAACATGTAGGAATGGAAATTTTAAAAAATATTATATTAAGCTTTTTTTATTTTATACATAGACATAAATGCATGTCCTATTTGTTTCTAGTCTTGCTTACAGCCTGGCAAGGAGTATTATAAAACTCCATTACGTGAACATGCCAGTTTGTGACGCTTTTTCTTTACTATATGCCGTTACTACTTATAACCTAGTTACTTAATATTATTTTTATGAAAATAAAACTTCAAACATTCCTCTTTTAAGTGGTACATTAGAAAATGTTCTTGGTCTTATATTTTCAGAGAGCTTTAGAAAAGGTATATCAAAGTGTAAGTGCTGGTTGCAAAAATGTCAGTATGTGACGAGAATTTTAACACGTTATTTCATCGAGAACGTGATTCCCAATATCTTCTAGCATACCACATACCCTCGCATTTTTTGAACTTGTCGGAGCTGTTATACGGCAATTACAGTGGAAAAGTATAATGTATATTTGAATGTCAGCTTGTGACGCGTTAATGATTTACACAAAATTTACTGTGATTAGAATAAAAGTTTGAAATCAGTTTTGTTCAGCATTTAACTCTAACGCACCAAATGAAAGCAATTTACTTTTACAAAATATTGGGCAGTGTATATTACTTTTTATGTGTGGAGCTTCACGCACTCACATGATTACGCAGTCGATTTTTATAATTGCCAGAATGAAATTTAACATATTTTTAAAATTTAAAATTCTACATTTTTAGCTGGATAATTTACTGTAAAAATGAATTTAAATCTTAGCTATTTTTTTAAAATAGCCCCTAAACTAAAGCTCATTACGCATTTGTACTAGTGACTTTTTAAAAATGTCTTTATGTAAACATGCGTCGTATACCCTCCAAGAGCCGATTGCACTAATTTAAAAAAAAATCCACGGGATGTTTCAGTTTTTACTACTGGGGATGACATATTCGTGGGATTGTACATTATTATTTGTAGTAACAATAATAGCAATTAAAAATACAGCAGCCACGCCTTCACAGCCATTGGTCACATTGACTCTTACCTCAAAACGTTGGGTACTGGTGTCGTGGAATTATGGCAAACGTTTGACCTTGGGGTGTTTTGAATTCCCAAGGAACCCTCAATTTCATTTTAAATAATATGTTCTTTTTGGGTATGCATCCCAGAGAACACATATACTGTTTTGGGTTACATATAAAGAAGAAATTATTGTTTATAACATTAGGAACACCTGCAGCTAATGTAACACCATCAGTTGCAAAAGAAGTGGAGTTGAAACTGGAGCTGGAAAACTGTTTGATTTTGCCTCGCGAACGAACGACCATTGGCCTGTATTTCAAGTGTGCCAGAACTCTAATAGCAATGATGCTCATTCGATGGAGTTAGTGTATTAAGTTCTTGCATCTGCCTTGGTTGGATTAGAATTAACCCTCTAGCTTACATAGCTAACAGCATGAGTGCAACAAACTCCACATATTTATTGATTTAATTTGGAAGGGGTACCATCGCAGTATTCTTCTGGTGAGGCTGAGGAAAGTCTGAGAAGTCTCAATTAAGGTGATGGGCGTGAGTGAGGAGCCGGACCACGATCTCCGGGCCAATATCTCCGCTACTATGGAGTGCACTCTGTTTAACGAGAGAAAAGGGATGAAAAAAGTATCGACGTTTCGAAAGGAAAGAAAATTGTCAAACACTGGTAATTTGTTCACGTGATTGAGGTTTGACCAAGATCACGGTCATCCTGTTATGTTCGGTTCTTAGTTGCAAAATAATAGTAAAACTGCACGAAGAATCTGCGGAACAATAGGGGAAAGAGTTAAAAAAAAAAAGAAAAGAAAGAAGCAATTTTGTCAGTTGCAAAACATTGCACGAAAATCAGCAGCGATAATAACTATGTCTTTTGTAACGTTGTAACGACATAATTGCGATGTAAATGTAGGGTGTTGTTGCCAACAGGTGACGTAGTCCCTAATTTTGTTTCATTCTTCCTTTTAACTCCTTGTTTCTGTTTTTATGACGTTTCTTCCTCTTCTTCTTTTTAATTGTTAACACCTTGTCTCCTTTCACAACTTTGCGTTTTCATCTGTGCTAACAAGGAACATTCACGAAGTGATGCACGTTGATTTTCCTTCCTTCTTTTCTATTTCCATTTGGGGGTTGAGCTGGCAGCTAAGGGCAAAACGAGTCACATGTTAGGGATTACTTTCTCCGGCGATCACTCTTTTGGGAAAGGGATGAACAAGGTCGCGCACAGGGCCTTTGTCAAGGTACCATACCGCTATTCGCCTGGTGAAACTAAGGGGGGGGGCATGAAAAACCTAAATGAAGATGGTTGGCAGCGGATCGAAACCGGGTGCCTTCCCGTTGCCGATCCGAGATTCGCGATCTTACCGACCGAATCATACGGTTGATTTTCCTGTAAGTTCATTGACAACTAAAGTGGTGACATAACGAAACTGATATGAGTGGGGGAAACGTTTTACGGCAAACGGGAGAGCAAGAACCGAGGTCCAATGGCACTCACACTGAAAAATAAAGGCTAGGTATGAAATCAGAGCCGTGATTTAGAAAATAAAATTTTGTTTAGGTCCCTTGATATCAATCCCGCTGAATCTGTCTATCCGTGTACAGTACTTAAATATCCGCAACCACAAAGTGTAGAGGGGAAGCTTGATATGTCGTTGGAAAGATCTTGGCTAGATTAGTGCAGTGGGTTAGTATTGCTAAACCTTTCTTTAAAAATTAAATTGTTCAAAATTGCTTCCATTCCGTTAGGCCTATCCACACCAAAATTGTCATAAACATTATTGTACATAATAGGAAAATACTGTGGGTGTCCCTATCATCAAGTACCCCAGTGGTTAGTGTTGCCAGTCCGTTTTAAAATTTAAAATTGGTTCTATACCGTTGGAAGCATCCGTATCAAACTTAGAATCAATACTCTTGGACACAATAGAATTGTGCTATGGATGTCACCTTCCCCCAGCAACATTGTTTTTCAGTGTTGCCAACACAATGTAAAATTCACTGTTTCAACCTGATTATAAAAAGTTTGACGTATTCACACCAAACTTGGCATAGACACTTTTCGACATAATAGGAAAATAATATTAGTCTTTCGCTTCCCTAAGTGCCCCACTTGTCAGTGTTGCCAGTCTATTTTTATAAAAAATCATGTTTGTATATGTAAGATTCTATCAAGGGTTGTTAGTAGAATCTCAGCGCTAACTTGTTTAATTTGTAGTTGAATTGTCAAACGTTCCAAGAGCCATTGTTTGAAAAAAAAAAAAAAAAGCACTTTTGTCCACAAGCATGTTCGATGTGCCCACCCTTGCTCCAAGTGCTAAATCAATCTAGAAGAGGTGAAAACAATCACCACCAGGGAGCGTTGGTGTAAGAGCCTGCCACCTGATGTTCGAAGTATCAGACTGATGAGATAATACACAATTTCTTAGTCAGTGACTGCAGTTTCGACAGAGATGTCTCCATCGTGGAGAAACACAGAAAGTTAACTAAGGCATTTGTTCCCCAAGACTTACACAAGATGGTTGAGTCAGCTAAACGTGTTAATCCATTTCCACTGTTTACATGGAAGAAATGCAACATTTCCAAATGCACAAAACTCAAAATGTGTCATACGCATCCATCACAAGTAGATATTTAAACTACTTACAATGACCGAGAGCATTGGAAGTTATTCGATGTACTCAGAAGATAATTAATGTACTTTTGTCTATGGCTGATATACAACAAGCTTTACTTCAACTGAAAGATCAGCCCCGTTTTTCCTGCTGGAAGAAAGGTAGATCTGTCGACGATGTTATCTTTTCTTCCTGAGCAGCACAAAGAGTTTTATAGAACGCTTTCAGCAGCTCAATGATTCCATGAAACAGACAGTGGGAGTGGGTAGTGTGTATTTTGTCTACTAATGTATGTATTGGTGGAGGAAGGCTCAATACGAAATAAATCTTCTATTATCTAATATCATAGGCCCATTGCTATAACTCTGACCTGCTGTAATCGTAAATACAATGTTGTGCTTCAACGGGCATAGCAATTCAAACAATAAACTGTTGTATGGCACATAGAACGTTCTTCTTATTTAAGTTTTTTTTTTTGGTCTCCTTAACCATTCGGCGTTTGGCAATTCTGACATGCACTCCTATAGTGTTATAGAACCGTTTACATTACGTTGGAAAGCACACGTTATGTGAAACCAAATCTCTTCAGTTTTCTGCTTCTCCTATAAAATTTCAAATTTGGCACTTAGAACGTTTGTCATTTCCCCACTCTTTAATTATAGAAGGTATAAAACAATGATAATATACTTTTGTTTCTCCATAAAAAATATGTTTTTAGAGAGGAAATCCGTACTTAATTATTTTATTCTTTCTTCATTGAATTGGAAAATTTAATTTTCAGTATCGTGCCCTTGGTTTTATACTTGAGTTCTTTTTTCATATCGAATGCGATCGGCCTATAACAGATTACGAGGAAATGACAGAAAGCGTATTAAATCGCTTTATATCTTCTAAACTGTTAAAAATTCACTTCTTGTACTCTTTAATGAACCTTTTGCAAACCTAAAGTGAGATATCTCTTGATCACTTCTGCGTAGTCTAAATGTGCGTGCACAAAACAGTTTTTAGAATTAAGAGCGGAGCCTTGGAAAATAATTAAAAATTAAGTTTTGAGAGGGAACAAAACTCAGATCGTCTTGATAAAAGTCGAACTGAACTATCGTGGTCACACAAAGTCCATTACATATGAGAAAGTTTGATACTCAAATGAGTAAACCTGATGTTATGAGAATATCTTGTGAACAATATATGATATGTCAAGATAGCGCGAACCCTGTATCGAGTTGTTTGCAAGGAAGGAAGAAGAGCGCGCATTCTCATTTGGTGCTATACTTCTAACGCTTTTGCGAACGCGTGTATATAAACTATATGCGCGTTCGAGGAAACAAAGAGGTTCCAATACATTAGTTCCCTCGATTTAGAGCTGTAATTTGTGTATTTATTTAACTAAATTCTATACATTCTAAGTCGTTTCATGAGAAAGAAAGTTAATTATTAAATATATTTCTTTTCACTGTAGGAAGCTCCTCAAATTCTACACACAAAACGTGCTCCCTCTCTCTCTCTCTTTAAAAAAAGTGTATAGAAAATGGCTGTGAAAGAAGGAAATGCACAAAATTCCCCTTCAGAGACATGATAAACTCTTGACACTTTTGGACATATTTTATATACTCCTTGGGAACGAAACTAAGCGAACACAGAGAAGATTTGTACGAGAAATGTATTTTTATTTCATAGTATCTTAAATGTAGAAATTTTAAACATAGGGTGAAAAATTCCAGTAGGTGTGTTATTTCAGACTTCCACCTTTTTGCAATATACATCGCTCTCCGATTTGTCTTTCGTAATGTAATGAAAATGCCTGTAGTTCGGCATTGGAGACACACTTACGATTAAATTTCGGCATAATTTATTTACCGAGCGGCCGTCACTCAGTTGATAGAATGTTAACTTAGCATTTGAAAGGTGCTGGAAACGAATCCAGTGGCTACCCATCATGAGTGGTTTTTTTTTTCAGAGATTTTGCTCAGTCACACGTCTAGATGGTACCTACAAACTAGGCCCTTGGCTAACTACCTTTCAATGCTTCACCCGGCTTGAGTTTGAGATGCCTAAAGGTCGTAAATACATTCAAAATAAAAAACAAGAATCATTTAGCAGCATTTCGTAAATTGAGTTTTGATTTTCTTCCTTAAAAAAGCTTTATAAAGTTATTCTTTCAGTTGAAGAAAGCGGTACAGTAATCAACCTCACGATAATCACCTTACTTCTGAATGCCATATCAATGAGGTATGAGCTGCACCCATTTCCCGTCATAACTGTTAAAATATCGTACACTTCAAAAGTCGAGTCTAGTATATCATTTTCACAACTTCGTTAAAAACTGCAGTAAGCTCTTCACAACAAAGTTTCACAAACAGAGAGTTATTATTAGGGATGGATTTTCTTTCAAAACTCTGGAAGTAAAATCTTTATATGTCCTAGTCATCGATGGCACAATAACAGGAACCAATTATCGTAGTCAGTGGTACTAGTCTCCAGCATTATATAGAACAGTAACCGCTCACGAATATCTTTATCATCAATAAATCCAAGAAGTTACGATTTGTCACTTGTGTCATTACCCTTATTTACTTACAAAGCAAATTTGCTATGACTTATTTTCTCTGCTACTTGTTCGTGTATATTGGAAGGTATCTCAGAAATTCTGCAGCTGATTGTGTTGTTAGAAAGGGGAACTTTCGAAACTTTATTTGTAGCTTGCTTGCGAAGTATTATCTCAGCAGGGGCACTGACGTAACATTTTATAGCTGTGCCCCCAGCAAAAATGATAATCTGGGCCCCTTTCATTCAGATTTCAGACCTCGTAAATTAGTACCCCTCAATGCCGTTAGTGGCGCTGATTGGTGTAGAAATACTAGTGGCATCTATTGGCTATTGAGATAAACGTTCCAGTACTATACCGCCATCTGGCGAAAGTTTTGTTAACTTTTAGAATTTCTCAAATCTCATCCTGCTTTCTTACTATTTTTTAAAGGAATCACCCCAGTTTTATCTAGGCCCAGCAATATAGTGATGAGGGCCCAGTGATGGCGGTCATTACCACAGATTTCCATATACCAGAGAGTAACAAAGTGGCTAAGCGTTATGGAAAATGCATAATGTGGGCCTTCAACTGTAATTGGAACTCATTACCAAAATATTCTTCAGTAACCACTGAACGTTTTCTCCCCCCCCCCCTGGCCTCGGGAGTCTCCGCAACGCAAGGTCTGGGTGGGTGAGTGTAAGTTATGCCACTATGCAAGGGCAATGATTTCCTCTCTAACAGTGTGATATTTATATTTTTATGCTATCACTTCTGCTATTTTAAACAAATCTTTAAGAGCAATATCTGCTATTTTAAATCTCTTAGCCATTCTCAAAGCTGCTTTCTTCCGCTCTAGCGCTAGACGTGAAAAGT
Organism: Lepisma saccharinum; assembly: GCA_022664845.1. Classification (NCBI taxonomy): domain Eukaryota; kingdom Metazoa; phylum Arthropoda; class Insecta; order Zygentoma; family Lepismatidae; genus Lepisma; species Lepisma saccharinum. The sequence goes on from JAGDQP010001603.1 coordinate 31,512, forward strand.
GTGATCAACTTTTCTGTGACTCGCCTGAATGTTTGGTAATAAGATGCAACTTCAGCTTCCTATAGGTACCTTAGCCTGACTGCTTAGTGTGTCCCTAGAAAACTGCACACACATGACGAGGGTTTTCCTAGTTCTGTTCCAAATCTACAAAATTCGTTACGTTGTATTCTATATACAGGGTTTCTATAATTTAGTTATACAAAAGTAACCGTTAATTGTGAAGAAAGTGTATTTGTAACAGAAACGTATTTTATACATCAGTGAATACAGCATATCTTCAAGTTTATTGTCGCACGTCATTTGTTTCCAGTTGTTAGTTTCAGATGCCGCCAATGGAGGCACGGGCGTTTATCTCTAATACCGCCTACCTCAATCGTGAACTACCGACTTGGATTGGTCGTAGTAGAACGATTCCACAGCCACCTCGTTCGCCTGATTTGTCCACTGGTCTGGGGTTACATAAAGAAAGTATGTTTGTTCCCACTTTTCCCAGCAACGTCGATGAGCTGCGGCTCCGAATAACGCAGGTAGCTGCGACCATCGATGCAGACATGTTTCAAAGGATTTGGCAGGAAATCGAATACCGTTGATACATTTGCCGTATGATGAAAGGATCACATATTGAACACTTGTAGAAAAAACTTGAAGATATGCTGTGTTCATTGATGTATTAAACATTTCTGTTACAAATACATGTTCTTCATAATTAACGGTTACTTTTGTATAACTAATATTTATAGAAACCCTGCATCCACTAGTCTTCATTTTCATGTAAGAAATTTGGACGGCACTATTAAAAGTATTATTTTGGAGTGTTTCGAGATAGTTGAATTTCGGAATTACATGAAACAATAATTTCAACACCTAATTACTACTTAAAATAAAATTTTATTCCCAAATTATTGGGTTGCAGGGTTGGCAAAAACCATCTTCTTTAATAAAAAAAAAAACAACAAGACTTTTGGTTTAAACCAGTTTTTTTTTGTTTAAACAGTTTTTCTTTGTTTAAATACTTTGCTTTATATATATATGGATAGAAATAAGTTAGTTTATCCTTAATGTCCTTATGCAACAGCGGGGTTATGAAAGACGGGACCTACAGCTACAGCTTAAAGCGGTTTGCACCTCAGAGAAATTGTCCTCCACCTGGACTCGAATGCAGGACCCTTTGATTACAATCGCGATTAGTCTACCGACTCATCCACGGAGGACACCTGATAGAAATACGTTGTACTGATCTTGCATGCTTGTGAACATAATTATTAAGAGTCACTTCAGAACAAAAAGATACACAACTGCACAAGTGAAGTCACTGTACAGAGTTAACACATTATTAAAATAAATGGACAATTTCAAAAGACTACAGAGTACAGATCTAATTTAGTCGAAGATAGTTCACTGATTCACAAATACAGCGACTTAATTTGCACATCAATTAAAGAAAGAAATAAAGGTAGTACGAATTATTTGAGTTCACTCTCTGGCTCTGAACCATCCATACATATACATACAGAAAATACTTTTGATTTCAATAAATTCGTATCCTGGGTTTTTTATGAGAAAAGATCTTGTACGGAATTTCGGTGTATTTTATCAATACTAAACATTATTAGAACAAAAGAATATTTAGAACTTTTGCTCTGATTGCAGTTGCATAATAATAATAATAATAACAGGAACTATAAAAATGATAAAAGAAACATTCATAAGTACAAACTGGATTTCAAACTGGATAACAAACAAAACTGGATTTCGTAAGTATAATCTCACTACGTCTGAATTTATATGAAGGGTCCAGGAGTGAAAAATGATCATCCAAAATGTGTGTTTATCTAGCTTTTTTGAACACTCACTCATGAACACTCATTTAAGTTCACACTATTTGTGGCATTTTACTTTTATTATTTTTTTTTATTGTTTAAACTAATTGGCTTTTTTTTTAATCTGGTTTAAACCAAGGTTAGGAATTACTGGTGTATGGATATTATATCTTTACACGTATACATGCAGTGTTGCCATCTTGTCACTTTTTCCCTTTAACTACTCGAAAATTATACACGCATATCAAATGTTGTGTATGTTAGTTGGCTTTATCTTTTTGTATCTTAAGATAAACTTAAGGTTAATGTAAAGCAACGATCTCCAACAAAAGATGGTAGCACTACCTCCGTATATATCTAATGTAATTTTATCGTTGTACGAAATTTCAATGTTGCTACAACAAATTCAAGTCTAGAGAGTTCTGACTTTCAGGGAAGAAAGTTCATAACCAACTCAAGAGTTTGATCAATGCCGATTTTTAATTTTCTTTTTTGTTAATTGTTGAAAGAGCTTCACTGTTATAGGTTTTGATATTCATAACAATAATCAAGCAATTTCAACAATGGAGAAAAACGAAAATAAAAAATCGGCATTGTTCGAACTCTTGAATTAGTTATGAACTTTCTTCCCTGAAAGTTTGAATTCTCTAGGCTTGAACTTGTAGAAGCAGCATTGAAATTTCGTGCAACGATAAAAGTATAAGGAGGTAGTGCTGCCATCTTTTGTTGGAGATCGTTGCTTTCAGTGTCGGACTGTCCCCCCCCCCTTCCGGGCCCCGGCTGGAAGAGCAGTTTAGGGGCCCCACGGTAGGAGTCGTATACATCCCGTCATTTGCTTCGGATCCGAGGCACACAACTTCATTTTTTTTCTTTTCAGCGTACCGTCTTTTCTGGGAACCACTCTTATGCGACTGCTTCATGACAGACACTTCACATTCACGACACTTCACAACACTGGCAGCAAGCAATCAGTAATTGTTAACTCACCATTGTTCTTCTGAAAAGTATCTGATTGAAAATTACAAAGCGGTTGTCGGTTTTTGCACCAGTAAAAGGTAGACTGGAGGGGAGGGGAAAATAGACGTACAAGCGATAAGAAACTTGCACGTGTTGCTTAGTTGATTGTTGAGATGACAATGGGCTAGTAACTAAATTTCATAAAAAACAGAAAACAAATTGAAGAAAAAAAAGGCAAAGAAAAGATAAAGAAAAGACAAACAAGAAAAAAAGTAATATATTATATTCTCGGTGTTAGTATGCGTACAGAAATATGCTCATCAATTTATTTTCGAACATAATGCACGTGCATATGAAATATTCATTTTACGTTAAAAAATCCTTAATTATGTATTTACATATGCACTATGCAAAATGTGTAAATATCCTAGCCCTACTGATAACATAAATTCAATTACTGTAATGTAGAAGAGGGGCCCCACTCTGTTTGCTCTGTTGTAAATTCAGGCTATAATGATCATCATAATTGAACGAAAAATGACGGATGTGCCATGTTTTCTAAATGCTATTTCTGTTGTACATCGCAGCAACCTTCGGGAAGGAGCCCGTAATGTATTGGGGGCCTTCTGGATAGTAACATCTACCGTTATCTTTCTGATGTCTGTGGGAATACTCAGTGACGTGCATCTGATGTAGGCTCGAATTTCGTGGTTCTTTTTATTGTTGTACATACTTACATAAGGATTAAAAATTTATATTAAAAACACGAAGTTGAGGGTGGGGCCCCGGCCGGGATTTCGGCCCTCCAACCCTGGCCAGTCCGAGACTGGTTGCTTTACATTAATCTTAAATGAATTTTAAATTTCTGCATATAACGAAACATTTCATTTCTCCAGAATTCAGGGTGAAGGAACGAACACGTGGATCAAACGTGACAGAGCCTTGCGTCAAGGTTCTTACTTGTTAGTAGAAAAGAAGACCAAAATAGGAAAAAGGAAAGAAAATAAATTGGAGTGCTTGGTTTGCTCTCTTTCCTTTTTCTCCTTGGGATGTTGTTATTATTGTTTTTAAAGAAACAACTTGTTTAGGGTGAAACGCGTTAACGCAGAAACACGAGCATTTCATCCTCTTTCTCTGTTGGTTTGTTGTGACCTTTGTTTGCATCGGAAGTAACCACTGACCATGTATTAGACAGAACTAACACAATAAAGAAAGCATATTTTATTTTATAATGATAAAATCTGAAAGACAGCGTTATTTGTATTTTGCTGTCTATAGCTCAAACAACATATGGAGCGTGCTTTGTCAGCAAATAGAGGTGGGCGAAGCTGATCAAACTCGTTACTGCTTGATTAGTTCGTAGGAATTAGTCTGGTTTTATAAACCCGGAAATTAGTTTTCCCAAAGTCGAGATGCAGCTGAATCGTTTTCTTGTACCCGGAAATAGTAAATAAATCCCAATAAGTGTAATACCTTTCTCTCTCTCTTTTTTTTTTTTGTACACTGTACCTAATATTGCCATATGTCTTTATTATGCCCACACCCACACGGCAATCCGAATAATGATTTCAGTATTTTACGTGAGTCGTCTTGAGTTAGATGCTGTTTACTCCACATGAACACGACAATTGGAACGGTAGCGCTTAAAAATGTTTAGCTGTTGTACGACCTTTGAGTTGCTTGTTTTAAATTTGAAGCCAGGTTTCTACCTGGTATCATTAGAGCGTTAGGTTGAGCTATATATTCTTGAACTGAATTAGATTTGATTTATTTATTTAATGACAACACAATAGGCAATGGCCTAATTATAGTGTTGAGCTTTACAAAGTAGTTGTACAGAGTTTATTGACAATTGCATCTCTAAATTCTTTAGGCGACATAAAGCATACGTCCAGATCATTCTGAACTGTACAGAATTTGTTATATATAGTGCAAATTCTCTAGATTGGTGACCTCATAATTGGTTCTTGCCTTTTTACAGTGGAAGAGACCAGTATTATTAACGCGAGTTTTAGATGATGGGACACGAAACTGTAATGTCGAAACTAAATCCATACAATCTAACTTATTTTGAACAATTTTTTGAAGAAATAACAGATCAGCAATGTTGCGCCTTTTGTCCTAAGCTCTGAATATTAAAGTTCTTAATGCCTGCACTGTAACTATCATAAGCAGGATAGATTCGAGTTTCTTTAAAAGTCAGGAAATTAAGAAATTTTGATTGGATTTTCTCTAATTGTTAGCAATGTTTCAATTGATATGGGTTCCAAATAGAAGAAGCATATTCTACCTTGGAGCGAACATAAGCATAGTAATTTTTTTCCAATGTTGGTATATTGTTGAATTCTCTTCCCGTCCTAATTATGAATCCTAGTAACTTCAAGGCTTCATTTGTTATATTTGTAACGTGTATGTTAAAATTCAATTTCGAGTCAAAACTGACACCAATATCCTTAACTACAGTAGGTCTCTGTTTAGTACAATTTTATTAATGGAATAATCAAATTGATGAGTGGTTTTATTTCTATTAAATGATAATACTTTACATTTAGTTATGTTGACTCCAAGTTGATTAATAGCACACCAGTTTGCAATATTATCTAAGCTTTGCTGAAGCCTTATACAGTCTCCGATAGAGTTGGCTTTTGTATATATTTTAAAGTCAACTGCAAATAACAATTTTTCGTTATCAGGCATATAATCAGGAAGATCATTAACAAATAAGAGGAATAATAAAGGTCCTAGGTTCGAACCCTGAGGAACTCCTGAGAATGCAGAATATTCATATGATTTATATTCTTTATAGACAACTGTTCCTTGCGATTTGTTAAGTACGAATAAAGGAACCTAATCACAGTGGGTGAGAAGTGATAGTGATTTAATTTTTCCAGTAATATATTGTGATTAACTCTGTCAAATGCTTTCTCAAAGTCAATATAAATCACATATACTTGCTTGCCTTCATCCAACGTATTTGCTATGTAGTCCGTAACAACTGCTAAGTTTGTTACCGTGGATTTCTGAGAAACAAAGCCATGCTGCTTAGTTGAGACAACTGACTGGTTGAATATTATTACTTGTAAAGATCTGTTCAAATACTTTTGCAAAAGTTGGTAATATTGCAATTGGCCTGAAGTCATTAATGTCTCTACTATTATTAGATTTTGGGATAGGACAAACCACGACGGATTTCCATTTGTCGGGGAAAGTACATGTTTTTAGGGATAAGTTAAATGCTATCAATAGAGGATATTTAAATATATCAACACATCCCTTAACTACATATGAGGGTATGCCATCAGAGCCAACTGTCGTCTTCGATTTTAAATTTCTGATAGCATTTTCAACTTCCTTCAGTTGAATTTGGTCAATACACAGTGTCCGTATTTCATCATTTCTATTAGCATCACCATTAAGATTATTATATGTGTGAGAGGAGAATATAAATACCGATTGAAAATACTGAGCGAATGCATTCCCTATCTCATCATTGCTAGACAACTCCTGACCTTCAAATTTTAATACATTTGGCGGTAGGTTCCTTTTTTATTTTTGATAAAATTCCATAGTTCGCTCGAGTTGGAATTGATATTATTTTGAGAATTAATTATAAAACTCTAATGTCTTTCTTAATTTCCCTATATAATCGAGCAAATTCTTGATAGAAAGGTGTTGAGTTCATGGTTTTGACACTGGATTGTTTATGATAATATGCCTTGAGTTTTCTAATAATATCTTTGGTGAACCAACACGGATACTTTGAAACAGTACTTATTTTACGGGAAACACACCTATCAAATATTTCATAAACAATATCATAGAATTTACTCACTAGGCCATTAACGTTCCGATACAGTTGTAAGAATTCCCAATCGATAGCTTGTAGTTCCTGATACATCAGAAAATTTGCCTTCCTAAAATTGTAATAATAAGTGTTACTTTTCTGCTTTTCTTTCTTGACCTTTCTGTTAACTATGTCTATTATTATAGCTGGGTGATAGAGTTTTTATGACATTTTGCTATCTTTGGCTCAGGCCAGGAAGAGTTACGTAGAGGATAGGGAAGGTATGGACCAGAGCTTTAATTGAGTTACCATCCCGGCATTCGCCTGGTGAAACTGAGAGCAAACCCTGGAAAACCTCGGTCATGATGGTTGACCACGGCGTTCTCCGTGCTATGTAATTCTTCAGCAGCACATTTTTCATTCAGTATGTGACTGTTACCACTTGAGATATTTCCTAGTGGCATTTGTTGCAATATTGTGATGCTATTTAGTACTGGCAACAGTGGTTTCATCAGACCCAGAATAAACTACAATTCGCGCTTTGGGATTATACACTAGCTTTAAAATTGTGAGTAATCGCTCGCAGGATAAAACTTCATATTTAAATTTTAACTAACCGTAAATGTCTTTTTCAGGAAACTTCTCTCGAAACCGGACGTACCAAACACTACACAATTGCACTTAAACCCGGACGCTTGGCAATCCTACTCGAAAGATTTGTAAGAGTACTTTGTGAATATATCCTGAAACTGAACGAAAGGTTTCTGATTTTCGTCATTAATTTTACTAGAGATATTGATACAGGAAGTAGTTTTTTTTTTTTTTTTTTTTTTAAGAAACTGGTCGAACATCTTTTACATGTTGTGCCAACTTTCTTCTGGTACCGTGAAGATTTCTACTGTAGTTGTAGTTGATGCATAAGCCTTATAATTGCAGTCGGGTACTCACGGAACAAATTGGTATCTTTACGTGGTTTGGAGAATTAAATATTTTTATTGGTCTGTTCTTGTTCGAAAGTTATACCGGAGGGTTTTTTGGTGGGGGGAGGGCTCCAAAATTTTCTGGTTCACTTTTGATATACGTCCCTTTATCCATACATCCGTCTCTAATGCAGAATAGCGCCTCACCAGAGAAGGGAGAGAGAAACCTCGATGCATTGTGTTTTGAATCTGGCACCTCTGAAAGTGACAGATATGGTGTAGATCACCTCCGCCATCTTGGTATGACCTTTCCATTAATTTACATGGGAATCGTTTTACTCGTTTTACGTCTCTCAGAAGTAGAAGATTTGAGTTCCGCTTTCACGAAATTTGCCTTGGGGGTTATTTTGATTCTTGTAGAGTTTTGATTTGTGAAGTTTCTTTAAATATATGAGTATACTGTATTATTAATAGTTAATATGAGCATATGTCAACGGGAAATTATACTGTTCGTGTGTAAAATAATGCATTTCTATAAAACAGCATGAGTCAAAGAAAAGATGGCGAAACACTAGGCGAAAACAGAAGTTAAAAATTACGCTCCTGAGAGACATAAGACTAGTAAAACAATTCCCATGTAAATCAATAGAAAGGTCATACCAAGATAACGGGGCTGATCTACACCGTTAAGATCTCATGTTAGTTTCACTACAAGCAATTCAGTACGTTGTGTTCGGGTCCGGCGTAATAAACTTATTTATACTTGTTTAATGAAAAATTAAACACTAGCACCAAGAAACAGGAATAAAGGGAGAGTACAATACATCTGATAAGCTTTTCCTTCTATGATCAGAGTTAATGCAACCTAAACTAACAGTAAGATTGCTATGAAAGACAGATGTTCTTTTACTCTGTCTTTTGGTTTGGTGAATAGGAGTTAATAATTTAATATAGCATTGACGTAAGAGAGAATATTTGTATTGACTAGAATTTGAGTCCATATCTAGTAAAACATATGAAAATACGCATTTTTTAAATTCAATTTTGACAAGAATATGTCTTCAAATTACCAAAATTTATCAATTCAATGTATGGAGAACAACTGGCTATAGGTGTTCTCCTTCGAAAATCTTGAGTCGGCATTAGCTTAATTCTTGAGCGCAAGTCACTAAAGTTCTTGAGTGCTAATGCCAATGTTCTTGAGTTCTCGGTCAAAATTCTTGGGAAGTGAAATTAGTAAGCTTATGAATATAAATAAAAAGAACAAGTGATATTTCTTAAGTAATTACCACTCCATTTATTTTGCACGTTTTTCTACTTACATTTTCTTGAAATATTCACTCCAACATGTATACATACTGATTAAGATGTGTGTCAAGATCAGATAGCTGCCTAGAAAGCATAGAATAACAAAAGCTCCAGGTTTGTCACCTTTGTAAATTTGTTATTCTGTGTCACTATTTAAAGCATTCAAACTCTCACGAACTGATAAATATTAATTTTTCGATAGCATTTCTCTCAGTCCATCAAAAGAAATACCGTTTAGGAATGACACTTTGGTGAACGCTGTACTAAGGTTATCCTTAGTACAAAGGCTCAAAACACTTTTTTCCTGTCTAACAATGTTGAAATATTCTCCAGGTTCTTTTTCCTGGATCATCTGCCATCAGTTGATTCAATTTCGTAATAAATTAAATAGCGTAGTTGAATTAAGTTTCGGAAGTTTTACGAAAACTGCAGTACCATATCAATAATTCTTGAATAACATGAAACAATTACATAAAATTCTCGATTAAGTTTCAAATTCGCCAATTAAGGACAAATTCGGAAAATTCTCGAGTAGAAATCAATAGATTTCATATCCTGGATAAGAAAAAAAAAACATTTCCAAAAACTTTTCGCACATTATGAAAATTTTCACACATTTTGAAAATTTTCGCTAATTCTCGAGTCGCGAATTTCCAGGGTCTCTAGCTGTAGGCTTTTGAACATTATTATTTTAACAATAAAGCGTAATCGCAAACACTGGTCTATGTTTACAGTGACCATACGTCCCGAATTTTTCGGGACATCTCCGAATTTTAGAATTGTGTTTCGGGAAAATATTAAAAGTCCCGAATTTCATAAAAGTATGGGTGATATAATTTAATTGGATACGGACATTTAAAGTAAATTTCGCATAAAAATGTTTTAGACTTAGAGTACAACAGAAATGTGCTGGTAATGATTGATTTATTGTAACAAAGATTTTTGGAGAAATTATTGTAAAAATTAGTGCCCATAGGCTTATATCAGTTATTAAGGCATAGAACTTGCTTTGTAAAGGGCATTAGATTATTATATGTGATCAAACTCCGACTAATTTTAAAGTTCCAAAGTCGAGGTGTTTTCTTAATAAAACGTAGTATGACTTGAAAGCTTCTTTTTGGTGGGGGGGGGGGGGGCGTTGACCCCCGCAAATAAGAGGAAGGTGCATTAAATCAGCTAAGACCTGTCCCAAATTTTCACTGAGCATTTTTAGCAAAGTGATTTGCAGAATAAAGATCTGTGATGTTTGTTCCATTTCTATATGTAATTTAGTTTTAGTTTAATGATATCATGAGAAGAAAATTAAAGAAAATTCTTAAACGAAGTGCGCCGTAATGCACAAGAAGCAAAGTTTCGATGTTGCTAAAAGAAATGCCGAATGTATAGACTTTTGTTCGCCTTATGCGTCAATTTCGATAAAACGAGAAGTTTGAAATGGAATAACCATATTTGTGAAAACCCCATGTATTTTATTAATTTATTATATTAAATTCAAATTATATATATCCACACCCTTGAACGAATCTGAACGAAATTTTGTGAGTCCTACACTGGAGCAGGAGAAAACTGTAGGCTACATGTGGCCCCAGCATAAGTACACTTCTGGACCAAATTACTTGCAGTGACTGCCAAATATGTTGGGAGTCCTCAACTCCATATTTATTTGTATCTGCACCAAACTTTTCTTGTGTTCTTCCTGTAAATATACAAAGATTTAGACTGATGCTAAGAAGGCTGATTTCTTGCAATAACTGTCAGTTACATTATCTGTCCTCAAACCCACACTGTTTCACCAAAATAGTTCACTGTTTGTTCATTTGACTGTACAAAGATAGCAGTCTACGTATTGTCTGAACTTGTATATTCCATCAGAATAAATTCTTTTGAACCCAAACCAAAGGACGAGCGTATCAGCGATATTTTCTAAAACTTGTTATACAGCATACTGGTAGATTTTTTTTTACATGTTTTACGTTATATAAAGTCTATTTTTCACATACGTGATCGACTATGAAAGCCAGGAAAGGAGTCAGTGGGAATTGTTGCTCTGATCATGCAACAATAGGACGAAAGCCGTCTGGTAGACCAAGGTCCAGTTTGGGCTAAAGCGCGTTGGAGTTTAGTTATGATAACACATGATAACCTCTATAGCTACTCCAGTAGTACAAGGTTCATTTAAGGTTGAGAAAACGTTAAATATACGTCTTTTTGATGATTTGTTCAACCAAAGTTTGTTGAATCAACATTTTCGTGTGAAGAAAATGTCCAGAAGACAGATATGCAAACAGTTTATCTCAACGATAGAAGATGTATGTTACTACACAGTACCAGGGCAAAGAGAGAAAAAAAAAATTTCTTGATTTTATTCTCAACTTTGTTACTCGTAGAAACGTCAATACACGACTAAATCTTGAGACAAAATTCTTTATTTTACCCATCAACGATATGTTTGTGCTTATATTCTAATAATATACTGTACGAAAAATTTTGTTTCTTTTGATAACCCTTTCGCATCTCTATACTTTAGAAATGTCCAATATAGTTCGTGAAAACAAAAATTTATTACAAGCTCACTCTTGTTTTTCTTTAAGAGAGAAAGTCAAGGAATAGCTTGAAGTTATCAAAATATTTAAGCATTCAAGTAACATGCTACTTATTTTCATGAGCCAGTCATGTTAGAGGAGATGTGTAGCCTTAAAATACTTGTAGGATGCAAATTAAACTTCAATAGGCCCTGACCCGTTAAATATGCTTCTTTTATATTGGACAAAATTGGTCACTTTTCTGTTCTAATTCAATAAGAATTGAATTTATTCAGGACTTCATACTAAATTCAATAAAGGAAAAAATATGCGAATACGCTAAAATTTTGGACTTTGCTTGTGACTTTTGACTGGAAATCCCAGTTTCGAATTCCGAATCATTTGAACAAAAAGTCTGATTTCTGGAAGAGGATGTGCAACACATTAGGTCTTGTTTAAAACGACTGTGGATAAATAATACTTGAATTACAGTTACAGGTGCTTCAGAGTTATTTTAGGGTTTCGTCACTTACCTTAGAAAGTCCGAAGTTCTTCATTATGTCAACGCGTTGAAATCTACCCTGAACCGATCAGAAACGAAATACAAGAAAACAGCCCCTTTGTTTTGTCTTTTGCTTTCACTGCCCAGATCACAAAATGGAGACTGATTATCATGTTTCCACATCTTTTATATTAAAACATCGAGGAGAGATGATTACGATAGGGGGCGTGAAGGGGGGGGGGGAGATCTGAAGAACACTCATTGCTGGAGGCAGAGGTGTTAGGAAAAACACCGGATAATCTTGCGCAAAGATTTTTTCTTTTGCAAAATCATGTCGATAAACAAGAGCGCAGGATAGAAAAGCTATGTACAATTGGTTAAATGTAATGAAAAGAAAGAAAGAGAAGAAGAGATATCGTCACTAATCTCTTGTCGTTGTTGCTACAACCGTCTTCTGTTTCTTCATAAATGTAAAAGCAGCGGCATAGAGGGCGGGGATTTACCGGGAAAAGTTTCGCGACAAAAAAAAGATATAATTAGTAACATTGTTTGTAATTAACTTTACCTGTAGTGTTATTTCACAATCGTGATCGTCGGAGATCTGGGATAGATGTTCGACCGTTATTTTCCACTTTAGTGTCATATTTTCATATTTAAAAAGATAATAATATGCCTGAATCATTAAACCACAAAAACATACAAATTTAAGAACGATAATTAAAGTGGTCCTTGGATAATTCGAAGCTAGAGCGACAACAACAAAAATCTCAATTATACCAAAACTTGAACTATCAAGAAATTAGAATTGAAGGGTCATGGGGAAGAACGATGAAACACCATTTTTGGGTCAATTTCGAAATAATAGTGCCATCTGATAGTTCACAAGGCGTACTACAATACACAGTGAAGAGGAAAGAACGATGAGAATGAACCGAAAAATGCAGTTGAAAATACCGTCTAAGGGGGAAGAATTATGAAACTTCCATACATTTCTACGCATGTTGCAAAATTAGTCCAGATGGTGTTTCATCGTTCTTCCCCACGATCCTTAATTTTAAAATACAGTATATACATACAATTAGACAATTTCAATAGGCAATTAAAATACACTGCTGTACAACACTTTATTAGTTACATTTTATTCTATTTAATCTAATTACTGTATTAGAAATAAGAATTACCGTGGTAAAAATTAGTTTTCTAAACATTATTTCCGTACTGAATGTACAGTATTTTTGAAAAGTTAATTCTGTCAATCAAGTACACTTTATTACTTTAACTTTTCATTTCCAATTAATCGAAACCAGTTCGAATTAAGGGAAGATTGTACACGTACTTGTATTAGAATGTCAAGAGACCAGTTTAAAATTCGTATTAACAATCAATTTTAATAGAAAATAATAATCGAATTATTTCAGTTTTATTATATTATTATATATTCTTCCAATTTCTCGTCATGATACATTCTTAACCGTTTCGCCGGTCTAGGATTCTGCAAGAAATTGGTCACTGGTCCAGCGAAGACTTAAACGCCACTTCTTGATTGGCGTTCAGGTATTTTACCAGGTGACACGGCAGCTGTTTTGGTATTTATGATGGATTCTACTAGTCTTAGCTAAACCAGCCTACCAGAACACCCGATCGGAATCGGGAGAGTGCAGTTAAATTCTTCGCTTAATCTCCGAGCCTACGAGTTCAATTCGTGTATATGGCATAAATGTTTGCACGGTCTATATCGTAACAAAAGTAGAAAATGTTCCAACGACAAGGTTACAGTTAGAGTAATTCGTATGCCAAGTTGGTGCTAGGGATCGTCGGTTCGATTCCTGCTCATGCCATGTGGACTTTGCGGTGGACAAACACCGTGTGCGTGGGTTTTCTCGGGGTTCTTCCGTTTCCTCTCACTTTCTTCATTCCACCAATTCATCCCATCATCATCCATCCGGTCTGAGCCAAAGTTGACTAGAGGCCTTGAAACTAAATTCAAAATTCAATTCATATGCCAAGTACCTCAAATAGCATTTCTCTTTGCTCCAGCAAAAGCACAAGAGTTCAGAATTTAATGGGGCCGCATTGTTGTAGCACTTTCATGTAGTATGGCAGAGCCATCTGTGGTATTGTATTCTTAACCACGTTTCTGTCAGTGTGGGTGAATTCTGGCGGGGAATTGCGACTGCTTCTTTGATCAGTTACTTTTTTCATAACTATTTTTTAAACGTTTACTTGCTTTTTTTTGTCGCGTTAATGTCCTGATAAGCAACGGCGCATTAATTTTCGAATGGAGCTGTTCCAAATATAGCAATGTAATCGACGAATTTTCTGTATTCTTTGTACTGGATAAAAATGGCCTGCTTAAGTCCTATTACGTCACTTCATCCCTGTTGCCATGGCAACGAATGCTCCATGTCGAAACAAATCATGCACCATATATACCATTAAACGTTTGTCAGCTCTGAACGAGATATTCATGTGGAGTACGGTGTAGTATGTAGCCCCATTAGTCGTAAGTTTACTGATTTTTTTAAAAAGACGAAATAGGTGTTTACCTTCACCGACTGCAAGTGTCACGGGCAGTAAGCAGCGTACATGTTACGTGGAGAAAGAAAAAAACATGCTGCTTGAACCATCGAATAGCATTCTTCACTCCGATGACGAATTCATGTGTGCTACCAAAGTATTAAACAATCAGAACCGTAGCCAGTGGTTCAAGACATAGGTGCGATTTCCAGCTCTTGTTCTTTGGCTTGTTTTGTTACAGCTACCTAATTGCGGTTCACGTGCCCGTGTGACTGACCCTTGGCTACGCTTCTGTCGACAGTCGTCAAGAATTTACAGGCACGTTTTGAGTTCTTATCTGCAATTCATCAACACAGAGTGGTTGCCTCTTTCTGCTTGAACAAATTTATTGCCAATTGTCATGGCAAGTAGTTAATAGGCTATTAGCAGGGTACATCCAGTTTCTATCACCGATTCCGAGAAGTTTTTACTTCTTTTGAAGGGTACCAAAATAGCTTACTGATAGACGGTCAACTTGTGTGAAAAATTGTACAAAATTTTGAAATAGTTATCGGAAGTAAGAAAGCGTAAGTGATGAAAAGTTAAGTTACTTGAGATGTAGAAAAAATGCTTTCAAAATGAAAGAAGTACTTTATAGTGTAAAAGTTCTTTATGCAATGATAAAAGAAGACAGAATAATTTAAAATATAACTTTCAAGTATCAACATTAGAGTGCAGTATTTAATTTAGAAAAGTTATTTCATAACCAAAGTCAAGATCTCTTCGTTCTGGTTATCGAACTCTGTTCCGTATCACCTCATAGCTACCTCATTATTAAAATGCAAGATAATGCTAATTCTACAGAAATATACTGTATATAAATCAATTAATCATAGATTATTAATCTATGTTTAATCATCTATGATTAACTCAAGAATCAATTAATTCTCTTGTGAGAGTAAGAAATTAAGTTTGAAATGTGATGGAATAAATTCAGCTAATATGTTTCTCTCTTTTTTTTTTCTTATTAGGTGAGTAAAGGACATCTAAATCAGTCATTTATTTTGGACATGGGCAGAACAGGTAATGTGCTGTCATAGGTTAATAGATGGATATGTTGAATTCCTAAAGTTGCTAATTGATATTCTTAGGCTTTAGGTATGAAGCTAGATTTCTAAAACAAAGTAAATTTAATTACGTAGTGAAGTTGTTTAGTAATGAACTTAGTCATTTTATCATATTTCTTCAGTACTAGTAGAATATTTCTTGGTTTTTGGAGTATTAGGTTGTACTCCCGCAATGGTATACAAGTTTTAGAAGTACTTGGCGAATGTGCCTACGTAATCCTCTCGCGAGTGATACGCCACCCTGAACTGTATGTAAATAAGCCTTCCAAATCTCTATTTGCAAACAGCAATGAGTGTTTCCGTCAGACCCCCCCTGTAGAGGATGTCACCTCCAAATCCTCGAGAACACCCTCAACTTCAAAATTTTTACAGCCAAAAATGGATAAAAACTATGCAAAACTCCTCTTACAACATCCCCATGTTGGCTTTACAGCCCCAAAGCTGAATATCTTGGTGGAATCCCTGTCAGCAATCGTAGATACATGGCTAAGACGTCGGCTTGCGTAGTAGCAGATCGGAAGTCGGCGGGGTTGAGATTTTTTTTTCTTTTCAAAAAGCGTTTTTTTATCCTCACATTTATTATTAATATATTCCTAATCAAGGGTTAGGTTAGTAGGGGTGGACGGTTCCTGAAAACGTAAACCGCGGTTTCGGTTTGCCACTTGAACCGGTTTGGAACGGTTAACCGAAACCGAACCGAAGCTTTCCCAAACCGAACCGAACCGAACCGTTCCCAAACCGAACCGAACCGTTCCCAAACCGAACCGAACCGTTTGAGGTCCAAACCGACTGATTCGGTTTAAACTACAAACCGAACCGAAATCGGTTAACCGGTTTTAGGAACACCCCTAGGTTAGGTTACAAAATCAGGTTTGGTTATTTTTTTTCATTATACTCGATGCAACACAATGTTCTCTTCTACTTCTCCGCAACGCTGATAAATGTCTCTACAACGGGGCTCAAATATTCCATACTGTAGACGGACGTCGAGTTTTGTGCCGATACGTATGTAGAAAGCACTCTTGTATTTTAAGAGAATCATGAATTGAGGTTTCCGGTGTCCGAAGAAGATAAGTTACAATTATTTGAGACGGAGAAGCAAACGAACGAGCATACAGTATGTGAGTTTACGGAAGTTGCATAATTACAGGGCATATTGATATATGAAGGAATACATATTAGCCGCAGTGTTTATGAAGGTCGTAGGTATCTTCTAACATTTTCAAATTATGCACATATCTCAATTTTAATCCAAAGAAAGCTTATCCCAATTTCTTACCGTATCTCTTAACTTTCTAAATTAATTTTCATGATGAAAATTTTCTTTCAATGTAAATAAATTTTCGTGAAGTTTATGAACGTCAGTGATTTTTTTATGAAGTTTATGGACGTAAATCAACCTTCATGAAGTTTATGACTGTAAATAACTGTTAATGAAGTTTAATGATATACAATTAATCTAAAACTAAGTTTCTTGGTCCGATAATCCATATACGGCCTTGGAGTTTCAGGCGGTTTCCGTTCAATGAAGGTGTCACTTCTCCAGCGCAACGACTGTCATCGCTGCTTTATCTAGCTTTCAAGATTGGGATCTGTTCCTTCTTAATTTAAATAGCTCCTCAATTGACATCACGTTGGTGGATTGACACAGCTATAATAAATTAATCTATGTGTTTGCAAATGTATTTGGACTTTTATGTCATGTAATATTTATACGTAGATTTGTGTTCATTTTTTTTACATGTAAATTTAATCTACTTGTTGTTTACGAAACCTAATGGAATTGAAGTAAACTAACATGAATATTATGAACCTAAATCAATGTTTTAAAAGGATCTGTTTGAGTACTGAAAAGGAATTTCGATATTCGGTTTTATTCTCGAGCTCATAGGTAAGGTGGCATTCTAGATGACTAACAACGGTATTTGAATTCCTGCTTAAGAGTAGTTTCTTGTTATCTTGTCTGTCAAGTGAGAAACATTAACTATAAGAGATGAAATATTCTAACCTGTTAATTTTAGGTCATTAGGTCTTCCACTCAAGTTGGTTAAAATACGTAATCATGTTTGCAACTTTTCTTTTGGTCCAGTAGTTAACGTCAGTGACTTCGGATCGGACCGTCCAGACACTGGACTTCATGTCCCATTGCCAGTTATCCTGATTGCCTAGTTCCAGAATTTCCCTTAGTTCCAGCAAGCGAATACTGGAATGGCGCCTTAATGAAAGCCCTGATCCCCTTCCCCTTTCCTGGAAGTTTTCGTCGAGGAACGTCATCCGTCAGACTCTTGACGCCCTTAGGCCCTAGTTGGCTGTTGGATCCATAACTGAAAATTAATACTTAGAAACAAGTCATTATATATGGCAAAATAAATTAATGAAAATACGTAAAATCAATTAATCTTATCTAAAAATAGCAAAAACACTGGGAAAATTATATCCGAACACAGATCTTATCTTTGCTGACAGTAGTCCAGCAAGAAAGAAAGGATTAATGTTTTTATCATCTTTTAAATTATGATTATTGACGTAATCGAGAATGCTTCTTCAAAACGTAATCATAGCTGTGAATTATCAACGTTTGGGAATTTCCGTATTTTCCGCATTTATTACATACACTCAGATTCATTCAAAATAGAGACAGGAAATTTTTTAAGTTCCATTGCTTGCGCAATATGGCTGTACGGAACCACCATGTTATACATATATTTGATAAACTATTCGCAAAGTACGACCTTCGCAGTGATGTAATACGTCACTACAGAGCGTACCATCACCGTTACTGCACTGTCATTTGTGAGACAGGGCCTAGTTTGAAGGTGCAACCACGGCACTAGTCTGATGTGTCTGAGGTAAAACTCTGCAAAGATCGCAGTCAGGGTATCCGATCGCTGAGATCTATCCAAGGACGTTCCGCATGCGAACCATCGCCCTACCAAGAGACTGATAAGTGCACTTCATGTTTCCTTTCTGTTATAATCCAGCATTATGGATAGGTTGGGTATTTACGACAATTTCGGTCTTGAAATTAAAAAAGAAAACTCAGAAAATAAGACATAAAAGATATTGAATTATTTAGGGAAAGTTGATTTGTGAATTTCGTTCTAATCGAACGTCTTGCTTCTAAGGATTAGACTGACTATGCATATAAGTCAAAACCAAACTTGGGTTTATATCCAAGGCACAGTGTGTACAGACCCAACATGCCATGTTACTCGCCAATAACGTTGATTCTTCCACCACTCTGCGTTGCCTCTACCGTGGCTAGATTACAGGATTTCGCTACATCTAGGCACGAGGTTCCAGATATATTTAATTATCCACAGTCAAGAAGTACTAAAAGTGACATGTGTATTTTTTTACTGACAAAAATCAATTCTCTCTGTCTTGTAACTTTCGTCGCAGAAAATACAAAAGTAATGGTTTTGTATATTTAATACATTCAGCTTAAAATCAAATCAATAACACTGATGTTACTGTATATTTCGATTAGCCATTTACTTTATGAAGTTCTGGTTGTAGTTAATAACGCGTGCGTATGGCAACACTGTATAGGGACTCGAATACTCATATCTGTTGGATTACATCTAATTATTTAATTTAACATGCCATTTAATCCTGTTAAGAGATTTGTAAATATTAAATTTTTTGTTTCTGCTTTCTAGTTCGCTTAATTTTAAACGTCCTTGTGAAGAATACTCGGAGTAAGTAATCAATACACTGTCAACAAATGAAATGCACCACTTTGAAAAGCTCTATCTAGGGGTCTATACAAATATCACTGATCTTTTTTTTGAAATGTACTGTAAGTTTTTTTAAAAAAAATAAACATTGCAATCAACATTTTACGAGGATGTTTAAATGAAAACTGCAAATCATTTCTTACTTATTCAGTTTTGAAAGGATTGGCGCTAATGCAAAAGTGGTTTTTGCCATCATTCCCTAACTTCACTTAGATGCACTAAAACATGGATACCAAGAGGAAATGAGTGTTTTGGGAGGTGTACATTGTATAGTCATGCAGCACCGTCTTGGCTTTACTCATACTTACTTATGCGCGGCTTAAGAATTAGGATTTCTCGCCAGTTCGTCTGTTTCAACCAAGTGAGACACTGCCATATTTCACTGACATTGCATCCAGACTTCCATCGTAATATTTACTCCACATCACAAAGGGGGAAAATAACAATTTTGTCTAAAATATAGAAGTTTAATAAACCAATACGGCATTGTATCCGAGTTCCATCTGTCTGAAAGGCTACGTGACCTGCATGCTCATTTGTGCAGCAAATGGCCATTAAAGATAATGGCGCAAGATTGTATTCGTACGGGCTTTGTATGAAGTCGGACAATAAAGTAATGAGATTTTTCCTTATTCGCAACTCTTCACCTTACTAGTATATGCCATGTTCGACCTTCAACTTTTCCTCATTCACACAACAACTGGCGTTGTCCAACTTAGTCTGAAGCAGCTATTTGTAATTTAAGGTCATGTTTGTGACCCTCTTCGTTCGGTGACATTTTCTTCTGATTTCGCATGAACTTTTCTCATTCCAAAATTCTTTAGTTAGTACGACATGAACACTTTCTCTATTCATGTTCAACCATCACCGTTTCATCAGTCGTTTTCAGTTAATCTTCTAATCACACGGTACAATTTTTCTTACCCTTGTTGCGTGGTATTCTGAGATTCTGTTCTTATGACGAGGGTCACAAACACGACCTTACAAGACAAACACCACTCTAGACTGAGCTACAGCAGGACCACCCCTGTAGCGGTGCGAATAAGGAAACATTTCAGACTGACCTTGGAATATCCTAGTAAGCTGCAGGGTTGCCAGTACAAAATGGAAAAAAATAGTCTCGTTACTTTATTGTCAGACCTTGCATATAATTTTAATATTTTCTCGTTAAAAACCCTTACATTTTCAGTTCACCTTATATATTGACTGATGAGCGATAAGGTCCCTCGGCGAATAATACTCTTCAAAGTAAATGTACAGAAAGATAGCGACCAGGGTCTCAGTCTAGATTCCATTTCGGAATGAGCTTG
The DNA here is from genome assembly GCA_022664845.1 of Lepisma saccharinum. Lineage (NCBI taxonomy): Eukaryota > Metazoa > Arthropoda > Insecta > Zygentoma > Lepismatidae > Lepisma > Lepisma saccharinum. The sequence continues at coordinate 51,998 of JAGDQP010001603.1, forward strand.
AATGATACTGAGGATAATTTTGGAAGACATGAGTTACGATGGTCGGCAGCAGAACTCGTACTCAGTGCCTTTCTACTGTGATTCGAAGTCTATCATCGTAGCCACTGGACCGTAGGTTGGGTAAAATAGGAAAACACTCGTTATCCGTACAACAATGCAACAAGTTGAATATGCGCATGCGTCACCTCAGATAGAATTTGTGTGAGTGTGTGTGTCAAAGAAAGCGAGAGATTGAGAGAGACAGACAGGGAGGAAGAGACGGAGAAAAACTAAAAGAGAGAGAAAGATAGATAGGGATTGTGGTCGTTCTAATTTTAAATATTACATTTGAAAGTAATGTAGGAATTCCGCAATGTAATCACATACATTTTAGCAAGCGTCTTAAAAGTTTTTTCAAAGTTCCAGATGAACGTCAAAGAAAAAACGTTATGAGAAAAAAAAAGTCAACTTACACAAAGTACATAGATATAGGACACCCACTATTTGTTGTATTTGTTTGCCAAGGAAACCATTACGAAAGTTTAAGCTTTTCACTTTGTAGTCTGATGCCAAGATTTAGATTTATGTGACAACTTAATTTTGAGATTACAAGTTTCTTTGGTACAGGAGGAAAGTCATTAAGTTAATGGACAAAACTGCTAAGAGTCAAGCTTTTGCGCGAACTCCCGCTTCAAACTGTTTGATCCAGAGAAGGAACGTGCAAGATTTTTATAGTTCAGAAACGCTTTAAAAACACTCGCCAACAATAAGGAATGAAAGTAGCCTGAATTATTTTGAAGAGTTGCATTTTTTTCAACATTATAATGTTTTCTGAGAACATTGTTCGTGGGTAGTGTTCACTGGTACACGTGTTTTATCTCTGTCTATTGTTATTATTATTATTTGTTTTAAAGAAAAAGCAAAATTGAAAATATCTGAAAAATTTAACAATTTGACTACACCCGGAAACCCTGAAATTTATAGTGCATGTTCTGACTTTCAGTTGGTGACCCGGGGCTATTACCCCACCAGACTGAGTCAATCACCGCAATTAAAAACATCAAAATTTGTAACAAGGGTTTGATTCATTGTTCTGGTACTAAAATTACGCCCTCTCTTCTCTTTTACCACCTCTAAAGATCTAAAATACCCCCTCAGAACACTTTTCATGAAAGAAACACTGTTGCCAGCTGTAACCATGTTAACATTTTTTTTTCCAGGACATTTTCAACTTTGTCTCTTTGAAATGTGTCGGCTGTGAATTGACGCGTTGACACGGAAAAGAAACACTGTTGAAAACGGTTTTTTAAAATTGAGAAAAATGTTCTTATCTGCGCACCGAAAAACATTTTTTTCTTTTAGAAATAAGATAGAAACATTCTCATTTAATTTAAAATGAGAACATGCCGGTTTTGGAAATAAAACTAGTGATATTATTTCCAAATCGGTATGTTCTAATTTTAAATTAAATGAGAATATTGATATCTCACTTCTAAGAAAATTGTTCCTCGTGCACAGTAAAGATCGAGATTCTTTCTCAGTTTTTAGAAACCACTTTTTTTTTTTTTACAGCCTAATAAGTGCCAAAACAAAATTTTGCAGGAGAAAAAAACAATGATTTGCAAGTACTTTGGTACTTATTTTCATTCCAAGATATACGGGAAAATTCATGTTATACAGGGTGTTGCAAAATAACACAACAAAAGCACCTAATTTTCTGTGAAATGCATTATACGTCTCATCGAGAAAATCCAAACATTGATGATAAGTTATTTTCCGCCCTGATTGATGACTGGTCGTCCTCCAAGGGGTTGTAAACCTATGGTCTCGAACGACTTCCTTTCTTAAAAATGCTTGTTCCATTATTTCATATCATGTGAATTACAAAGCTCTTTACAGTGGCGGTTATAGAGGGAAAAAAACTGGGGGGGGGCAGTTCTCAACGTTACATATTATATATATATATATATATATATATATATATAAAGTGTTTCTATTTTGATACTGTCCTGCTGTCCATAATCTACATTCTCTTTCTTTCCTCTTTGGCCTTCCCACTATTCGTTTCAATGTGTTTTTCAGTACAAGTTCTTCTCAGACAATGACCCAACAAATGTTTGTTTGTGTGGGTGGGTGTGATACACATTAGTCATTTTTTTTAAATTGCATATTAATTCTCCTTAGGTATATCTATGAAGGAAATATGTACGTTTAAAACCTTTTTCAGTGTAAGAAAACAATAATTAGTTGAAGCAAAAAAGTTAACATTTTAATATTTTTCATCAATGCATGGAATTTATGGAATTTACAGAGGGAAACTTATATTTAACTGCCAAATTTACACTGGATAAAATGACTTGATTGGATTTTACACTACATAAAACGGTCCCTCCCTCTACACACACACACACACTTAAAAATCTATAAATACCAAACTGGATATTTTGTATAATTCAACACCAATTTAGACATAAATAAGATGATTTAAAAAAAAAACAACAAAGATTTCTACTTTTTATTTGTAGGTCGGACTAGAATTTCCTATATTATTTTTATAGTAAGAAGTAAGTCGGACAACGATTAACGTTCTGTCGTTTTCGGTATAAGCTACTGGTGGTATAATTTCGAAATAACACCGCATTGCCTTGTAAGCAATAAATTAAATTTTTAGATGATGTGGTCTTCCGTTTGTTACAACGTTGTTGATAGTGAAGACTTCTAAAAGGTTTTAAAAACAAAAAATACTGTGTTACAGAACCAAAAAACAATAAAATAACTACTTGAAACTTGTTCTAAGAAATTAAAAAATCGTTTAAAACTTGACAAAATGCAGTTTCTAACATACACTGTGACTCCTTCCCCCATCCCATGTTTATAGAAGAAGCTTATCATGGTACACGTCATTTCATGTTCAAGAATCGATAACATTAAACTTCTTGCAAAATAAATATGAATTATACTAAATATTTCAAGACAATTGAGGATATTAGTTTATCTTCACTGCAAAAAACTGGGAGGGCCCAGCCCTACCCCCGGCCTAGAACCGCCTCTGCTCTTGTAATTCCAATCAAGGTGAGGATGCAAATTTTAAGAGGTGTAGTATTTACTATCTTCTCTACGCGAAAAAGGAAGCTTTGGCACTTAATACTTTTCCCATATCCACGTCTCAATTGGTACAACTTTGTAATGTTGGCTGGGTATTACCTATCTGTGAAATGTCCTCGAAATTGCGTTCAATTCTACGTTCAATATACACGTTGTAATGAACTCAGGATCGTTTGATCAGAAGGTAACGAAAGTTCCACCTTATCTAGTGAAACACGCAACAAAATAATTGAACAAGATGAAACGTGTGATTTACAAAATTTCGAATATCCATTTTCTGTGAATGTAAGTGTATAAGAATTGTGCAAATTTAATTCGGTTGCTGAACTTTGCTTTGAGTGTTTATCAACGATTAGCCATCTTCGTATGACAATAGCATTCTTTCACAAACTTATCATTTTTTTTTTTTACCTATGCCTCCGCGTGTTTACTTCATCAAACGGCATAAATTCCTTTTTTGTACTTACTACGTATGTTTGTGTGACTGTGTGTGTGTGTGTGTGTGTGTGTATGTGTGTGTGTGTGTGTGTGTGTGTGTGAAACAGAAAGAGAGAGAGGGAAAATTTAGTAATATAGGTAATCAATGGAGACGTCATGTTATATAGAAGTTATCAGTGTATGTCAATACGGAACACATACATAGATTACGATAGGGTGTTATTTATTACATCTACACAGACAACAGATGTGGTGATTTTGGCATCGTATTTGTGCTTTGATTTGAGTGGTAATTTCCGTAATAATTTTATCCCACCTTCCCGTCTGGTGAAATTAATTTAATAGTGGTGATGTGATGTGATGAAAGTTCACGTGAACATAATTGTTTTCATCTGAGAATAAATAATCTCTACAATAGAAGGGTTGCTAAGTGGAATAAGTGTTGGATTTAGTGCTTCAATTGTTTCTAGTTAATTACATGTGTTGAAATAATGAGTGTGCGTAAAGTATTAAGGTAAGATTTCTTGTTTTCATAATAGTTACGATCGTTGACTTGGGATATGCTCTGGGTAGGCGGCGCGAACGCCGGCCATCTTGATTAATGTTTTCCATGGTTTTCCTTAGTTCCATCAGGCGAATTCCAAGATGGTACCTTCAATAGAAGCCCTGGCAATTACATTTCCCATTCCTTTGCATAAAAAATGTGATCGCTGTGAGACGTCATCCCTCAAATGTGACAACCTATAGCTTTAAGAAGCTGTAACGACCAGATATGTATTTTTTAGATTTTCTTTTGTGTTAGTCCTTAAATGTCTCGGCACATCATAAGTTCTTGTCGATTGCGGGAGGTACTTGAAAACAAGATTAATCTTGTCAATTCTTTATTTTCTACTCTCTCTCTCTTAGTATTTGTAATGCTATACAGGGTGGGAACGTAATTCACTCAAAACTTTGAGGCCAAAAGTGTGGGAAAATAAATTTTATAACTTCGTACTTCGGGTACCATTAACAGTAGAGCTGATGCGACATGCTATCGTTAAAGACATAAGACCTGCTTTATCCAAATTGCATATTCCGAAATTGTTCAATGGATGCCAGGGAATTCCCCACAAGAATTAACCTTTAAACGACGCGTGGCTTATTTATAAGCCATGGTGGTGTAGTTCATACCTACGCATGGCTTATATGTAAGCCATGCACAAGGTCATTTTTTTTAGCCTTCATAAGTTGGTATTACTGGACGATGTTTTCTGCGCGCACTCCAAATTTCTTTCTTCTGTAACGTGAGATGATGAAGCCAATCACACGGAACTAAAAGAATGGGGTAATGACGTCATTTAAAGGGAAGTTTCGTCCGAGTTAAAAGACACGTATGTTTTAACTGCGACGTGTTTACTTTTTAAAGGAAGCACACACAATCACTGGTGTTTCGTGGTGTTTTCATTTCGGGAATGATAACATTTAGCCCACACTTCGTGTTATTGTTATTTTAATATTTTGGGAGAAGAAGAAGAAGAAGAATAGATGGAGATAAAAACAAAACATATCAACTCCTTCATATGGTCTGAAAATATAGCACACGTCTTGGTTATGTTTATATGCCTCTGTTTTCTCCCCTTCCTATGAAAGAATAAATTGTTTCTCTGTTGACAAGAGAAGGAATGGAGAATAAAGAATTAAACGTGATACGTGGCCAAACAAAGATCGCTTTCTTTTTAAGAATTGCCATTCATAGCTTCATGAACGAAAATGATTTCAGTGCCTCTAGTTTCTTTTAGGAAGTGGGTGTCGGTGTGTATATCGTCTCAACAAAATATTTCCTTTACTGAATAATTATCGAAATGGCTAACCGTTCTACATTTTTGACTGAAAGTGAGATCGCAGAAGAACTGGACACTGACAGTGAATGGGAGGGGGAACTCGACCTTCTGGAGGACACTCAGCCTGACCCTATACAGGGTGATTTGGAAGATGAGACATCTGAAGAAAGTGACGATGGTAATGGAGATGTACCTGACTGGATAAAACCGAGTGCAAGACACAGACAGCGGCCACAGCTAACATTCACTGGTACCCATGGTGTGACAGCAAATGTTGATGAAAATTCAAGACATCTGGACTTCTTCCGGTTGTTTTTCACAGCAGAAATTCTC